>QANY01009006.1:0-49462 GCA_003255025.1 Datisca glomerata
AACTGTTTAGTGTATTAGAAATGTATTGGTTTGTTTTTTGTAAGATTTGTGTTGGTTGTTAAACGCGAGTTATTGATGGCTTTGTTACCCTATAATCTGAACTAATTAAGAGGGAAAAGTGAATGTCTCAGCATCTAATCAGAATCTGAGAGAAAGAGTTTATATTTATATCAGTTTATTAGAGAAGCTACACGGTAAGAGAATTATACTAGATACTAGCTTTGAAAAACACAAATGTAGTTGATGAGTTGAGTAACTACTATTTATTTCTTCCTATTGGTTTACTAAATAAAGTAGTCTTCGAGCTACTATATTGGTTAATAAGTTGACAAGAACAAGAAGCTTTACCAAAAATTCAGGGGAAAAGGAAAAAGGTAAAAGGTGACGCATGTCATTTTCATTATTAGAGTATCTAAGTGATTTCACAAATGATTGTTCTAGCATCCATCCTTTATATAATAATAATTTATTGGTTAACAAATTGATCTTTTAGATGTATAACGGAGCAAAAATCTTAAGTATTGCAATATTATCCTACATTACCTAAATACGTCCATTATGTGGTAGTTATAAGGTCCTTGTAACCATCTACTTAACACTTAAATATTAAGGAGTGATCGAGTTGGACTTTTCAACTCTTTATCATAGCTTGATTAGGCCTATGTTTAGGTGCCAATTAGTTTTGTTGATTGTTTTGTTCTAGTTCGGATTGTTCGGCATGATGCTTAGTTCAATTGTTATATTGTGATCTAGTAGGGCATGTTAAAATGTTATCTCAAATCAACTAATATGCTCATGATTGTCTAGTTATAAGGCCAAGTGTCTTTTTCGTGAACACCAAAATTTTAATTACGTTGACTTTTTAACTCTAAGAAATTAATTTTATTTTCGTTGTTGGTTAGCACTTCTCTATCGATATAGAATCTAGAATTATTTTTAAGTTTTTTATGAAATACAATTTAAAACTTTAGGAATTGCGTTTAGTTTCAAATTGATCTATTCAAATTTTTAACTTGGTCACTGTTATAAATCATTAATAATTAATTCTATTCACAAACATCAAGCATGATGTGCATTCTATAGCTGCATCAATTACTTGTAAATATGATTCTTTCACCTCTAGTTGAACTATGGGTTTCCCCTCTCCCAGATTGACTTGGTATCCTTATATTGAGGAATGCTTCCCTTTTAATTTTTCAGATTTCAATTTTGTCAAAAAAACAACAAAAACGTCTTTCATATCAACATCATCTATATGTTTTTTTATTCATCATGGTAAGCACATATTCCATTTGTGTAAAATGTCATTTCCACATTTGAAGATTAAGAAACCAAAAACTATGTTTAGATCATCGAAAATTGGATGAAAAATATAAAGGATAAGTAAGTGTACTTAGAAGGAAAGTGAAGAATATTATTAATATAATAAATTCATTCATATAATGCTTTCTTTTATATATTCCAAATATTCTGAACTGTGATAATGTAATCATTCACATTTTCTTCTTTCCCTACTAATCTTTACGATCCAAAAATAGCCTATAGCATTGTCTCAATTTCTCACAGAAGCAGCTAACAAGTGTTGATAAAACTACCAACCAATTTATAAACTTCAATACTACTTTTTTTCATTCCATTAATATTTATTTTGGTCGTTTAAAATTTGATTTCTTTTGAATCTTAGTAATATTGAGATTTATGGCATTGGGTGCTATTCGAAAAACTATAAGATTATTGATCACCACCTGAGCAGGAGAAGTTCTTCCTCCATCACATGAAAGAGTAACGTTCACACCAGGCAATATTGGATTTATGGTTATGCTGCAAACAAGTCCTTCTGTAACATTAAGTTGAACACCGACAATTGTATTAACATTTGGAGCTTCTGAAGATGTCACTGCATTAAAAAATGAAGCGAAAAGCAATGAGTGAAACGCAATGATATGAAATGATAGAACTTGATGTCTTAGTATGTAAATTATTCTAAAGGGATGCGCAATTTATAGAGGCTTCTACTTACTTGGTTCATTGCCACTTCCCCCTACTTATCTCAAATGCAATTTCTTTCACTAACTAGACCATTATAGTTTTGTCAATAGCATAAAATTTTCAATTATGCATTTAAAGTTTGTATCACGCTAACTTTATTAATACTTTTATTCTAGTACTATAAAGCTAGGCACGATGTTATTTCTTCAAGACTTCCAATGAAAAGATATGTTATTGCTATACGTGTTAGAATGATTATAGGAAGAGTCAAGTTTGCTCCCCTGAATAATGGTTGGGACCTCTTTTTAAGTATTATTATTGGTGAGGTGCATTATCTATGGAAGTTTGATATTTTCTTAAATATTTATAGGATTTAAAGAGATTTAATGTGAGTGTTGCATGTTGAGACAGTTTGGGCAAAGTTTGCTAGTTTTCATTAAAATTATGTTGATTTCATCATAAATATCTTATTTATTAAACATTGACCGAATTTCGCCTAACATAGCATCTCTTTCAAAATTATACATTCGCTCTATTAATATTTTTTTCTATTTTCTGTTGGAGATATAAACTACTACCATGACCTTTATAAGGAAAGACATGATTTATGTAATTCTATTTTACTAGTAAAGATACCTTATGTTTTTCAAATGACTAAAAACTACTACTATATTTTACTGGAAAAAAATATCTAGTTATTTGCCCGAAATTAAAATGATGGCATCTCATTTCCATCTATGCAAATGTTATTTCCTAAATTTTAGGAAATTGTTGTTTGCTCTAGTAAATTATCACTTTAGATGCATTGATTATTTAGTAATCATAAAGTCAATGTCTTCTATGTTTGTCAGGTATAGAAATCACATAATGGTCACATGTTCTAAGATCATAAAGTTTGAAACGGTCATATGTTTCGGTTCAGAATTTAACTAAGTTACAATTTACCCAAAATATAAATGAGGGGAGTGTATAACAACAATGAATTTTAGAAGAGTGAGGTTTTCACAGGAGAAGAAAACAAATGTAAGATTCTTTCAAATATGAATTTGAAAATATTCAATTTTAGAAGAGTGAGGTTTTCACAGTAGTTCGTATTTGGAAAAAAAATACATAAAACATATAAATATAGTATATGGCGGAGTATATGTAATCCTTCACTTTTCTTTCCTTTCTTACTAGTTTTAAAATCAAATCACAACCTATAGATTTTTCCCAATTTCTCATAGAAGAATCTAACAAATGTTGACAGAAATGAAACTTCAAACACCAAACTAATAATAAAATTACAAACTTCAATACTACATTTTTTCTTGCAAATTTAATATTTTTTTGAATTTTTTAAAGTTTACTTTCTCTTTAATTTGAACATCTTTAAGAAATAAGATAGGAGCATCTTTTGTAGGTAGTTGTAAATTTTTTAATATTAGTTAGAAGAATAATTTGATTTTCCTAGCCACCAAACAAATGTTTTTTTTAATTCCACAACTTTCTTGCCTATTTTTTTAGCAACATCAAAATCAGAGTTCAAAGTCAAAGCCTAATGAAAGTTTAAAAAGAGATGTGACTATTAATTAACCAATTAAGTATTAAGTAAGTAATCAATTTTGCTAAGAATTTGGTATGTCTTATTATCTCATAATCATACATAGGAGAACCAACACTATTCTGAGGGACAAATCTAATTATCCATTAACCAATTGTTGGATGATGAATATCCTTTCAGATTAAGTTCTAAAATGGCTTTTAAACCATTAACCTAGTAAAATTGATGGATTTCAATGAGAATAGAAGGTTTAACGAATAACTTAGTAAAATATATTTTCAGAAAAACACATAACTTATGATATATTTTTCAAATTATTGAGTTTTTCATCCAAACTCATTTATGTTGAAATATCAAACATATTCTATTTAATAATACCTTATAATTTAGAATCTACTGTTATTATTATTATTATTATTATTATTCTTGAACAATGATTAGATTTCATTAAGTAAAAGGCAATTAGGAAGGTCTAAAACTCTCATTTACAGATTCTTTTCCAATGAAAAATAGAATATGAAATGGTAAATAATGAAAACTATCACTAAAATAGTTATGGTCTAAACTACTCTCCCTTGGGTGTTCTATCTCGAGCCTCTTGGACTGTTAGTCATCCTTGGCGTAGTAAACTAATAGCAGTTTTTCTCGTCATTTCAAGATCTGAAAAAAAGGAAAGAAGTGTGTTTGTTTTGGCGAATTCTTTGCTAACGTGATTTCCAACTTGAAATATATTCTTAGAGCTTATATTTAGAAGGCCGGGTTATATGATATTCACTAATTTTTTTCTTCTCTTGACATGGAAAACTTGTGTGAAGAGTTTAAAAGTGTAGAGATGTTGTAGGATGTGGATGATTCACTATAGCCAACAGTATTAAGGAGGGAATTACGGCTTGTGAGTAAATTACTTATAGACATTGTTACTAATTGTGTAATGTTGAAAGTATTGTGCAGAAATTGGGGGTTTACGTTGGGGATTGGAATAAAAGTTCTATATAAGAATCTATTCCTATTCCGCTTCAATTAAAAAAAGGGAAATAGAGAGATATGAAGTTTGTTGCCTTAAGAGTTCCAATGGGTGCATGTTGATCTTGAAAAGATACCGGGGAACTAATTCTTTGAAATATCTTTTGATTGTTGCCATGTTTGGGTTTAGTTACATGACTTGCTCATGATTGCATGATGGCCTATTGAAGGATAGCAAGNAAGGTCTAAAACTCTCATTTACAGATTATTTTTCAATGAAAAATAGAATATGAATTGGTAAATAATGAAAACTATCACTAAAATAGTTATGGTCTAAACTACTCTCCCTTAGGTGTTCTATCTCGAGCCTCTTGGACTGTTAGTCATCCTTGGCGTAGTAAACTAATAGTAGTTTTTCTCATCATTTCAAGATCTGAAAAAAATGAAAGAAGTGTGTTTGTTTTGGCGAATTGTCTGCTAACGTGATTTCCAACTTGAAATATATTCTTAGAGCTTATATTTAGAAGACCTGGTTATATGATATTGACTAATTTTTTTTCTTCTCTTGACATGGAAAACTTGTGTGAAGAGTTTAAAGGTGTAGAGATGTCGTAGGATGTGGATGATTCACTATAGCCAACAGTATTAAGGAGGGAATTACAGCTTGTGAGTAAATTACTTATAGACATTGTTACTAATTGTGTAATGTTGAATGTATTGTGCAGAAATTGGGGGTTTAAGTTGGGGATTGGAATAAAAGTTCTATATAAGAATCTATTCCTATTCCGCTTCAATTAAAAAAAGGGAAATAGAGAGATATGAAGTTTGTTGCCTTAAGAGTTCCAATGGGTGCCTGTTGATCTTGAAAAGATACCGGGGACCTAATTCTTTGAAATATCTTTTGATTGTTGCCATGTTTGGGTTTAGTTACATGACTTGCTCATGATTGCATGATGGCCTATTGAAGGATAGCAAGGCAAATTGGGGAGCTGATTGAAATTGACTATTCTACTAAGGGAGGACATATGGCTAGATCTATGAGGCTTAAAATAAGCTAAGCATTGAGAGGGTGTTAATTCCAAGAGTTTGGATTTAAAGAAGGGGCAAGCAACTAATTTAGGTGGAATTTAAATAGGAAAAATTACCATAATTCCGTTTTAGATGAGGTAAGATTGATCAAGGAAGCCAGTTGTGTGTAGAAGGATGATTCTGAAATATGGCTGTGAAAAGGAGAATAATGCTGGGGAATGGCTGCGGGCTAAGTGAAATATGAAAACTCCTACTAATGTGAGGATAAAACAATGATGAACGGACATTAAAATGAATGGATGTACATATAGAGAGAGAGATGTGTAACATATCATGATAAGATCTCGGATGTAGTTGAGGGAGAATGTCAGTGTTAACTTCTCTCCTAGAGTCTGTATCAAGTATCAGAAAAGACAAGGTGAGAGGAGTAAGTCACAAAATCAAGATTATTTATTTATGAAAATAGCAAGGATTAAAGATGAGAATTGATTGGTAGTTTCAGAAAACATAAGAAATCATTATTTATAATGGATTTGTCCCTTCTCATGTTTTCTCTTATTAATTTGAATTCATATTTTCAGTACAAGAAGTAGGGTTTTAGCGAACAACATTTTGGTTGCTAAAACCCCAAAATATCGTTGGCAAAGATTTTTCAGATGAAATTTTTTTTGTCGCCAAGGTCGTCGCCTTTGCTTCATCAAGGAAGACCATTCACGAACAAAAGTTTTTCATCGCGTTAGCTGTTTGTGATGAAGCTTTTATCATCGTAACAGCTTTTCTTGATGAAACACAATGTCGTCGTTGAGTTTATCGTCACAACATATTAGTTGGTCGCGAGAACCTTTTCGTGACCAAATATTTTTTGTAACAAAAAACATTATATGACGAAAAAAATATTCATCGCCTAATTCTTTTAACAATGAAATATGTTTAATTGTGAAATCTTTTAGCGATGAACAATATTTGGCGACAAAAAATTATTCTTCAGAACATTTAACAAATTAATCGATTTTAGATTTCATATACATGAAAGTCAAAATATCATCAAAATATTTATCATACACAATATTTTTATAAGATATACATATATTGATCAATCGTATATCTATATGACAAAGTAGTTCATTACGAAAACCCCAAAACATAATACAATACAAAAGTGGTTCACAAATGTATCCAAAAAGATCATGCAAAAGATAATATCCAATTTTTTCTTAACAAATGTTCTGAACCTCACGTTTTAGCTGTTGAATCATTGTCAGGAGCTGGAAAACTGTTTTGACAAGCCCAGGCGAGTAAGCTTTGTAGTGGGCTCTCCAACGACTTAACTTGTTTTTTTAAAAGAATATTTCCACATCGAGTCCTTTTCTTAGAAGGTGTGGGTGGGGCTCCACGTCTAAGACCTTTATTTCACCCAAGAACTTCTTCAATTATCTCTTCTTCAGTGTGAGGTATGACATCTTCTGCGATAAGCTCATCCAATAAAGCACACATGCATTCCTGCAACATCTCAATGAGCCAAATTCAAGATAAATATATTCATCAATAACAAGCTATAAAAAAAGCATCCAACAAAATCCAACTCAAAGTGGTAACCCCTTACCCCAAATCTCACTTTTACACATTAAAACTAACACTATTCTCTTAGACAAGGAGCATCAGTATGAAAGTATTCAAAAAACATCTAGTAGAATCAGATATAAAGTGATAGCCCCTAATCTCGCTTTAACACATTGAAACTAACACTATTATCTTAGAGAATTAGCATCAATCAGAAAGTATTCAAAAAACATCTATCAAAATCAGATAAAAAGTGATAACCACAAAATCTCGCTTTAACAAATTCAAACTAACACTATTATCTTAGACAAACAACATGGATAATAATTTATTCAAAAATATCCAGCAGAATCCAATACATATTGATAACCCCCACTCCAAATCTTTCTTTTACACATTGAAACTAACACTATTACCTTAGACAAAGAGCATCAATCAGAAAATATTCAAAAAATATCTAGTAGAATCAGATACAAAGTGATAGCCCCCAATCTCGCTTTAACACGTTGAAACTAACACTATTATCTTAGATAAAGAGCATCAATGAGAATGTATTCCAAAAATATCCAGCATAATCAAATACAAAGTGATTAACCCCCCCCCTCCAACTCCAATATCACTTTGATACATTGAAACTAAAACTATTATCTTAGAAAAGTATCATCAATAAGAAGATATTAAAGGAATTACTCACATATCTTTCTCGAGTGGCATCATTCTGACAACCTCTTTTAGATGAGAAATGTGTGTTGTAAAACATTTTTATTTGAGTAGGTGCAACCCCAGTTGAAGCTTCCTATCCAAAATGAAGTAAAAGTTGAGTAATTTGTTATTATATACTAAAAATTATTAAGAGTAATAAAATAACATTTTGATTCACCTGACAGAATCGATGATCAAGAAAATATATAGTTCTTCCACTATGATTGTATGGAAGTTGTTGACGATTATGAGCATTGGATTTTTAGCATGCCTGTAATTAATGAGTTTTATGATTGAAATAATTAATCAAATAATCAAAATATAATTTATAAGTTTTGATNCCGTGCACAGGCAAACTGTGCACAACCTGTCATACATGCTTATAAGGATGTCGTCATGCTACCATTGGGAAATTAAAATTTGTTATAATGATTATGCAACGTGTACTTGTATCATTTGTATGTGTTAGTTGTTTCGCGTTTAATCCTTCCGATCATAATACTACTGGGCGATTCAAACTTAAAATCGATATGCAATAATCTTTTACTGACAGTGTCACAATAAAGAAAATATAATAATAAAGAGATATATCATTATTACCTGAAGTCTATCAACTATAAATGTCAACATTGGAGTCCATTGGAAAGTGGTACAGAAGGTTCAACATAGACATTTATGGAGTTAGAACAAGAGATATATCACTATTCTCGAATCTCAACCATTAATAGAAAAGACTTTTTGGTCTTGTGATGCGAGAATAAAATAATCATTTTCATACCAAGTTTGGCTCACATTACACAATTGAAACCAAGATCTCTCTTCACTCTATTTTTTTTGCATCTATGTCAAACCATTCACATTTAAATAATATAATTTTTCTTTCTTGTACATAGTGCATCTCAATCACTTCTTTTAACCTACAAAAAAACATTAGTCTCTTCACCATCATGTTCTCTTAGAACTACTAAGCCACTCTTTTGGGTTGTCTGCTGATGATCACAATCTCTATTATGATATCGAGCACCATTGACAATACTACATGAATATGATATGACTGATTATCTGGAAAAAATGCTAAAGCATAAAAATCATCTGTGGCTTCTAATGACCTTTGACAGCATAACTCAATGATCTAATAAAAATGACAAAGTATTAGTTACTTCAATAATAATTTTAATGATAAATATTTAGTCAAATATATACACATACCAAATTTCTAAACCATTCAGGAAATTGATTTCGATGACTTGAACTTAAGTCATCCCGAGTACCCCTGTTTAATTCTCTCATGTGCTCTCTGCACATATTAATCATTTTATTTTAAGGATTTGTGACATAAAAAATAACAGTTGAAAATTAAACTTAATCATGTTATTGATTTACGTACATTAAGTAAGGTTGTAGCTCGTTGCAATTATTCAGCATATATCATTGGGCAATATCTAATTCTTGTTTAGAAAGCTGAATTATATATTTACCACCATTGGGGTGAGCTCGTTGAGTGAAGACAATCATTGTCCCCTCATTTCATTTGTCAAATCACTCATCATCATGGCAATCACTTTGCAATAATATGGTTTCAACGCTCGGAGATATAAAGAGCAAAAGGTAACCAATTCATTAACAATGTAGGCTTCTCCAATTGAACCCTTTGGACAAGCTTTGTTTCTAACATATTGTTTAAGTGTATGTAAACTCCAGCTTGGTTGAAACATCGTGATATATTTTTTGTGAAGCCATCTAGAAATTTGACTCACTTTAAGAAATCATAAAACATTCTTCTCTCCTCTATTGTTAATATGTAACATGTTTAAAATATTCGTTCCCTTTCTGTTCAAGGTGTAAGTCTTTTGTTATATTCATGTAGCTAGGTCTAGTCGAGCATTTCAAGTGTCTTTTATTTTGCCTTCTATATTCAACAATGTAAATATACTACCACAAACATTTTTCTCAATATGCATGACATCCAATTTATGTCTAATTTTCAACTTAGATCGATATAGAAGTTTAAAAAATACACTTTTCTTAGTCCAATTAAGGCCATCTATAGGACGCTATATTTTAAACTTATTTAGGTTTTTACCAAACTGGACATGTTGAATTTGATCTAATAGCCTCAATGTATATTCTCCTATCAACTTTCTTGGTGCATCACAAAACTCTTGTTACATCATGCAATTTACTCCTTTCACCACATATGATCATATGACACACCCAACGCTCATACCTTCATCATGAAGTGTACTTTCAATAACCAGGATAAAGGTCTTCTACTTCACTAAGAAAATCACTAAATATGTCTAACGTCTCTGCATTGAGATTTATTCTATCAGTATTGTTCACCAACTTGTTCAACATTCATCTCCATCCCACCAAAACCACACATGTTATCTAACATTTCTCTCATCTAATTACCACCACCACCACCATCATCATCGTCGACATCATCATCATCATCATCATCATCATCATCATCATCATCATCATCATCATCATCGTCTTCATCATCATCCCCATCATCATCATCACCACTAAGGTGAGATGTAGTACAATTCATCTGGTGAATGGTGATATCTTTGTATCTCTTCACCATGAGACACCCAACACTCATAGCTCAATACCATTCCATATTGGTATAAATGCATTTTGACTTTGACTGAAGACAATTATCTTGATTTAAGATATTTTTTACATGGACAATAAGATTTCCCCTCTTCATTGAGATAATTACTGGTCATGTTCATAAATTGTGAATTACTATCACCATACTCCTTGAAACATCTATTAGGACTTTTTATCCAACTCTTGCCCAATTTTGTTGCTCTGTAAATTAAAATCCTATTTAAAGAAACTCTCAACAAAAGATCCCCAAGAAAATAACACAAAGAATACCAAAGAATTGCAAAAAGAATATATCATGAAAATTATTTGACTAGCTAGTAAACTATAATATCCACTACCTCATCAATTGATAGTTACTTAAATATTTTCCAGTACCAAGACAATTAAAATATCCAATATTATGCCTTATATCCACTGACTAATCATAAGCTATACAAATAGCTAGACAAGGCTCCAATGAACTTGTAAAGATATCCGACTCTGTAAGCTCCCAGTAGTTAAAGAAACCTTAATTTCCTGTGTAAAAGCAGCCCATCTTCTTGGTGACTACAAAAATTATTGCGTACCTGTTATCCTTTTTCTTTACTTTATTTTTTCTATTTTATAAGAAAAGAACAAAATTATTCTTATCTGTAGTACATTTTTAATTATAGTTTTTATTGTTAAAATGTAAATATATTTCAAACAAAGAAATACAACTATACAATGGGTCATATTCTCAATAGATGCAAACAAATTATATAAAAAGCCTCGTACACGTCAGGACACCAAACAAACCAACCATCAACTAACTAAAACTCAGCAACTACCATTAACTAAACCCCTAACATATAGAATAATTTAGGATTTAAGCATGTTTGAGCCTACAATTAAGCTCTCAAGTAATAAAACCTTTAGCAAACCTAAACTTGCCTAGTTATTTTAACTATACCATTACAAACTCCCTCAAAATAATAAATAAAAATATTAAAAGCAATGTGTAGAATGGAAGATCTAAGAAAGATGTTTTTTTACATAATCAAGCATCCCACGAAAAATTTCTTGTTTGATACTTCTTACGACCCAGATTTAGTAAATGTGGAATTCCTTTGATTTCTATATAATCATGATACTCTTTTATCTAAAAATTAATTCAAATCATGGTAATTTCTCGATTGTAGTGTTCTTTCTATCAGTAAAAGAGTCAAGTACAATTATAATTATCCGCTTCTTCAAATAAAAAATGTAAAGATTCTACCCAAATTTTTTCAGAATAAAAAAGAAGCATTGTAGAAAGCATTTCTAGATGGCCAGAAAAGGGAGTCAAGTACAACTATAATTCACCCAACATGATCATCCTGGGTGAACGAGAATTAGGGATCATATGCGGGCAAAATTCCCTCCAATGGCTGAGATGTTCAGTCGACTCCCTCCCCTTTTCTAGGGGTCCAAACCCCTATAAGTGAGCAGCAAAGGAAGGAGGAAAGAGGCCCTGGTGAACCGTCATAATTAGTGAACAAGTGTAAGCTTCGCTGCCCGACAATATGGAGTACTGACCACACTGAGGGACATGCCCTAAAGAGAAGGATGCGAACGAGTAGAATCAATTTATTCAAATCTATGGCCTTGCACCAACCAACTAATGGACCATGTACTAAACAACCACTGCCTGAAAGGACTATGTCCAGGGGACTTCCCCCCCCCCCAAGGTACATCTTGTGCCTATGGGCCATGATAAATATCCAAGAAGACACTCAAAACTGGAAGGATAAGCAAACCCACCCGATGGATTGCCGAGCTACAAGTCACACGACACAGGAGCAAGATTCTCTAAAAGCCAAGGTCACGAGTGGCCAAGAGGGTGCACTCGGAGACTTGGGATCTCAACATGAAATGAAAAGGTTGCTTAAAGCCAGCCGGCCGAGAAGCGAAAGAGAATCAACTATTTTATAGGGAATAGTCTAACACTGGGAACCGGGGCCTGGCCATCCTTCCTTTTCTGTCGACAGTTTGACAAAGTTTGTTCATCGACAGCTGAATGTTTTATTCTGGTTCAATTCATGGTCGCTTCTGCAAACATTTTCTCGTGGGCCGACACCCCAAATCCAAGCATTGATTGATCATTTTCAGAAGAAATGATATAAAAGTACTTACCTTCTCCTTTGTGAGTCAAAGTGGGCTTCCATCCTCTCTTGCCTTGTGACCTAGGTCTTCCGTTTCTGGTTTTCTAAACTTTTTTCCCCAGTCTTCTATTTTATAGCTTTTCATCATGCTTGAGCTACTCGCCTAACTCTGGTTCTTTCGAAGAAGACATTTATTTGAAAAAAGAAATCAACACCTTGCTTGATCCACTGAATGATCAAGCCATTTTTTCTTTGAACAGTCAAGGGGATTGTGAGGACCAGCGGGTGAGGGGAAAGAGCGATCACAAATCTCACGAATCAATTCAAGAGTAAACGTATGTGTGGCTCCTAAACTAACTTATTTCCTACATTTGATCACAATCAGGTACGTCTGGTCATTTTATTAATAGTATGGGATACCATTTCTTTTCTTTGTCTCGCTATATAGGGATTGATGTACAATTTCCTCTATTTCTTGTATTTATGTTAGTTTTCCTATTGTCACTTTCTGGTGCAATACTTCTGTAAGCCCTCCTTCAAATGAAGCGACTATAGCGTGAGTCCCTACTGCTCCGAAACTAAGGATTCAGTGAGGTAGACAATAAATGGGGTCTTACAGAGTCCTCTAGTTCTTGCCCCATTTCCTACTTAGTTCCTATGGACGTTGGAAGCAATGACGATTTTTCTTCCTTTCCCTGTGGACTACTTTTTAGCTGTGCTTGATTAGTCCTCGCATGACTCTTGTTCATAATGATTTCAATCCAATTTATCGACTCTATTGGCTGGGTATCAATACCTTCTACGGTCCTGGAAAACCGTCAAAATTAGTGAACAAGTGTAAGCTTCGCTACCTGACAGTTGGAGTACTAACCACACCGAAGGTGTAATACCCCGATCCTTCGTAAAAGAGCATTTTTTGTAAAACTGATTTGAACGTAATTGTGATTTTAAAATTTGATTTTTAAAATGGAATATTTGTAATTTTTGTAAAACTATTTACTTAGATATGATTTATTTTAAAATTAAGTACTTCAAATTTTAAAAAGTGTTTTATTATATAAGTTTGAAAGCTCTCACCCATGCACAGTTATACACCAATCCAATCGTAAACTAATTAGATGTTTATTCTCACCTCTCTTCCCCACTCTCTCATTTTATCATTTACGTAACCCACCGTTTGTAACCGTTGTTCATATCCTTCTTCTACATCTTCATTCCTCTAGTCTCATCTTCTTTCTTTCTTCCCTTTTTTCCCCTTTTCTCTTTCTATCACTCTTTAACCAAGATTCTTCATTAATTCTAATTAATCACTCTTTCAAAAAAAAAGTTGTTCTTCAATTTAAGTTGTTTGTGATACCATCTCTGCTATTTCTTTTACTTTCCTTCTCTTTGCAATTTTCATGCCTTCATCGCCAGTTGCTCGAGTCTTCTTTGGTAAGTGTTTATTTCACCTCTATTTTTCTCATCTTTCCTCCATGCTTCCTTTAAATTTCAAAATATTTTTGGTTGAATTTATCCGCGACTCTGTTGATATTTCTGTACTTCTTTTCTTCTTCAATTTCTTTTAGCAATTTGACTTAATAGCGTGTTTGATTGAAGACTGCCACTTCAACCCTCTATTTTTTTCTGCAGCAGCAAGCCTCAATTTGGTAAGAGAGGTATTTACCTCTGTTTCGCCTCAATTTGGTAAGAGAGGTATTTACCTCTGTTTCGCCTCTCTTTTCCTTTCTCTTTCTCTCATGGTCTTATTCTCTCTACACTTTTCTCTTTATTTTGCTCTCCGTTACTCTTTATCCAACTATCTCTCTTTGACCTATATCTCATCTTGTTTCCTCAATTTTGGCTAGCTGAACAAATGGGTAATTTAAAGTCATTTTTGTTGAACTTCTTCTTGCATAGTTTGGATCAAATACTTTTGTTTGATCCTTTAATTTTGGTTTGTTTATAGAGTGGCCAATTCTTATTTATCAAATTATGAAGTTTGAGTTTATTAAAATACCTTTTCAATTGTTTTATGTTTATATTACTTTTAGTTTTGCTTATATATTTTCCTTCAAATATTGACTTTTGCACTGGTGTATTTTTACTTGGCTTTTGTTACTGCATCCATGTGGGTTTTGGTAATCAATTGAGTTAGGTGGTCTTTAACATGATTAAAATTAGTTTTTCTATGTAATTCAAATAGTTTGATATTTCTTAAGCAAATAAATTAATATTTGAATTGATTTTGAATATTCACTAGATTTTCATAGTGGTTTGACAATTTTGTGCTTTAACCATTTTTGTTTGGCTGTGTTTTTATTATCAATCTACCCGAGTTGATTTACACCTGGCTCAGATTTTACCCCAGCCCAACCTTATTCAATTGAACTAGACTGAACCGATTCAACCGAACCAAACCTAGTTGAACCGTTCTGAACCGCTCGATCAGACATTACCCAGTTTATTCTTTATCGATCTATCATAGTTTTCTTCTAGTTAATTAAATAATTATAGTATTATATGAATATTTTGTGATATGAGATTCTTGGATTTCAGGTCATTAGTTGCTGAAATTAATTCATAACAATCCAAGTAAGTGAAATTTTCGTATGTAATTGTTGTGCATTGTATGGCTGAAACTTTATAATAGAACTATGTTTATGTTTTATGATGTATAGTTGATTATGATGCTTCTTTCTTCATAACATTGTTCAATTATGGTGCTGATGTGTTTTGTTATATTGTATGTTTGATGAGTTAATATATGTTGTAAGATAAGAATAAATGTTAAATGAATGCATGAGGAATTCATTCAGTGCCATTAGAGTCACATGCCCACCATTCTGCTATGTTTACCTTGTCCTTCGAGAAAGGTCTATGTTTGCCTTATCCTTCGAGAAAGGTCTATGTTTGCCTTATCCTTAGGGAAATGGTCAATGTTATATGTTTGATTAGTTTTGTGGGAAGGTGTTAGCACAACTGGTTCCACCTCCTCGAAGGCATGGAGTAGTACTCATGAGAAAGGTCACCTGTACTTACCTCACAGCTAACAATTACCGACGGGTAATCTCTGTTCTGGGTGTGGTGGTAAACTCAAATGAAAGTTGGCCAGCGAACTCTATATGAAAGATCTAAAAAGTATGCATGTGTTACGATTTGTAAGTGACTGTGAACATTGATCTATTTTACATATGTAATATTTTTACTCACTGAGTATATTTTATATACTCACTTCATTTTATTATAGATTTTCAGATGATGTTAACAGTGATGAGCAGTATATTATCGATGAAGTCTAGAGTCTCTTGCAATAGACGACTGTTGTCGAGTCGTATTTAAAAGTCTTAGTAATTTTTTATTTGATGTTGGGTTTTATTTAAGTTAAATCGTCAGACTTTCAAACACGTACTCTTGGGTTCTTGAATATTTTGTTAAGTAAAATTTATTTTTATGTAATTTGGAGTTTGATGAAGGATTTGACTTTCTATAATATATTATCGTATTTAATGTGAGTTTATTTCTTTAAAAAAATTGACTTAGCTTGCAGGGATGAGATGATCTGAGGTAGCGCGTGCAAACGAGATCCTTTAAATTTGAAGCTCGACTATTCTAGAGGGTTAAGCATTACCTCATATTCATGATAGACCTTCCCTTGTATCCTACACCCATTCTCGGCCCTTTTGACTATTGGGCTTGTCTCTCACCTTAGGGTAGTCTTTTAGAAAATGTCCAATCTTACCACTATAGAAACAAGCCGAAACAACCATGAAACAATGCCGCGAAGGATTCAATCTGCATGTACCACAAGTCTGATCCTTCATATTGGTTTCAAACTTCTTGGATTGATCCTTTTATTTACTATAACTTCCCTGAAACTTCCTCTTATGGGGGTTTAAGTTATGATTATTAGCCGTTTGATCCACTATTTTCCAATAGCCTTTACCAAGTTGGTCTACACACTTATCGGTTAATGAGGCATACTAACCACAATGACCATAACCACTTATTCTAAGGCACATAATAAAAATAAAATCCTTAGTCAATACTATAGTCGGACATTTACAATTCGAGTCCATAATCCTTGTAAACCTCATAGGAAAGGGAGAAGAAATGGACTCCACATCAGAAATCTCTCCATCAGCAGTAGATCCAAAGTTATTCGTAAACTCATAGGTAAGATAAACACGCAAATCATTCAGAGATTGCAAATCAATAATTTAATATTGTATCCTTATCACAGACATATCACAATCCTAAATTATGGCACAGACACTTTAAATTCTATAAAAAATCCACAAAATCCTGTTGTTAAATGACTCAAATTCAGAAAGCTTTTTTTTTAAATACGTTTTTTTACTGAATCGTATTTGCTCTGATACCAACTGTAACAACCCGTAAATATAACCAAGTTTTAGTTAAATATTTTACAAAAACATCACGGAGTTTGATGAAGGATTTGATTTTCTATAATATATTATTGTATGTAATGTGAGTTTGTTTCTTAAAAAAAATTGACCTAACTTCCGTGAAATACATTACAGAGTTTGATGAAGAATTTGATTTTCTTACTTTATTTTTTTTTTAATAACCAAAGAACAAAATTATTCTTATCTATCATACATTTTTTTGTTTTAGTTTGTTTGTTAAAAGGTAAATATATTTCAAACAAAGAAATACAACTATATAATGAGTCGTATTTTCCATAGATGCAAACAGAATATATAAAAAGCCTCATAAACACCAGGAAATCAAACAAACCAACCATCAACTAACTAAAACTCAACAACCACCATTTAAAAAAAACCTAAAATTTAGGCCCTAAGCATTTTTTAGCCTACAATTAAGCTCTCAACTAATTAAATCTTTAGCAAACTTGAACTTGCCTAGTAATTCTAACTATACCATTACAAACTCCCTCAACATAATATTTTTCATTACAAACATAATAAATAAAAATATTAAAAATAATGTGTAGAATGGAAGATCTAAGAAAGATGCCTTTTTTTTTACAAAATCAAGCATGCAACGATAAATTGCTTGTTTGATACTTCTTACGACCCAAATTGAGAAAATGTGGAATTACTTTGATTTCTTAATAATCATGATACTTTTTTTATCTAAATATTAATTCAAATCATGGTAATTTCTCGATTGTGGTGTTCTTTCTATCGGTAAAAGAGTCAAGTACAACTATAATTACTAGCTTCTTCGAATAAAAAGAAGCATTGTAGAAAACATTTCTAGATGGTAAGGTAACTTTAAAAAAGAAAAAATTAACTTTTTACAAATAATATTTGTTTCTTTTGAGATTTCCATATGAAATTGCACGTTGGAAAATGGAAGAGATGTTCAATTCCCTGAGTTATTAGTATGAAAATAGAATTTATATTTGTACCAACAATAACACTTTCCTTATATTTTTCATACTCTTTCCCTCATAAATCCACCTTTCCAGTCCTCTTTCTCAAACATTAATAGCTCGTATTCACACAAAGTTTGTATTCTGCATGTCTTAAGATTATAAAAGTAATTTTATGCATTAATTTTTTATTTTAACAAATTATTCATAAATTATTTGGATGGTTGATGAACACAATTGGTTAAAATTTTTTTTTCTTTTCCACAGCTACATGAGCCACATAAACACATTAAATGAATGTATAAGAGTAGTCATATTGCAAAAAAAATTGACATGGCATGCTTATGATAGAGAAATAATTGGTAAATTACGTCACACAGTCAATTCTCCATCTTGGAAGCTTATAGACCACACAAGTGGCTAGATTTTACAGCTGAGCTAAGACACCTTTGGCTAGCTATTGTAGCAGATGAGATAAATCCATTTAGTTCCTTCAGTAGTAAATATAGTTGTTGTCCTGTTATTATGGTGAAATATAATCTCCTTCCATGGTTGTGCATGAAAGTAAAATACATGATGTTAACATTGTTAATAGTTGGTCATAAGCAACTAGGAAATGATATTGCTGAAGAAGCTTTAGAGTTTTGCACCGAATATCTAGGAGTTAAATCAATTGTAGTTACATGCTTAGATGATGATTTGAAAGATGGTAAGCCTTTCATCAAGTGGTCATGTAGAAATAATTGATCACGAACAGTGGAAGCATGCACATCGTTACGTATTAGAAAGTACAAATGAATAATAATCTCAATCTTTTATTTGTTATCATGCTCATTGTTTTTTATAATGGTTCTTTATTTCATACTCAATATGACTTTCTTGAGGAAGAAGTATCCTAACAAGCCAAGGAGACATAAATGGTTACAAGATGAACATAACCGAACATTCATTTATTGGCTGCATGATCAGGTAACTTAAGTGATAATGGTATATATTCAGACTTGTAAATTTTATAAAGTACTTAATCATGGATTACTATTTGTAAGTTACAAATGATATTGATGTTTCTATAAGTGTAACAAATACACTGAGGTGGATAGCATACAACCATGCTTATGAGGTAATCAAATATTTTGGCTACGCCAAAAATGGCTATATATTTTATACAAATGTCGTGATAACGATCGATATTTCCCAAAAAGTGGAGTTAGTGTAGTGGGACATAGAATGTAGATTGCAATTGTTAAGGATAACAATCCTATTTATTCAGACTTGTCCTTTTATGGAGTGATCCATAAGATTTGGGAGCTTAATTATCATATGTTTAGACTTCTGTTGTTTAATGTGAGTGGGTTGAGAAAACTAATGGGATCAAAGTTGATGATCTTGGATTTACATTAGTTGATCTTGCAAGATTAGGTTACAAAAATGAGCCTTTCATTTTAGCTTCGCAAGCAAAACAAGATTTTTATGTCGAAGATCCAAAATATCCAAGATGGTGAGATGACTTACCTTTCACTCAATGAGAATATTTTAAAATTATTGTTGATAATGATTTAGATAATACATTATTAGATTGTTATTTGTTTGTGAAAGAGATGCCTTCTGTTGAAACATCTGACAAGATGGTGAAAATGAGGTTTCTTATGTTCGACCAAATGTCGAAGACATTGTGATTATTAAGGGTATTACATGTAAGTATGTCTTGTTGTTATTATGATATTGGTGCGTTTATAGATCTCTTTCACCCTTCAAAATATGAAAGGATGAAATACTTTTATCATATAATAACAAACAAGTTATTTGCAAGCTGTTTATATTTTAATATTTTATTTATAGATCACTTTTATAATTTAAAGTCACTAACCACAAACAAATCCAACACTGTAGCATTCTAGATGCGAACATATTGGAATGTTCACGCCAAGCAATGACCTTCCAAGGATACCCAATATTTCATTTCCATTTATGTTGCAAACAAGTCCTCCTGTAACATTAAGTTGGATAATGACAGTTGTATTCACATTTTGAGTTGCTAAAGATGTTGCTGTAATAATTAGAAGTGAAGTGAAAAGCAATGAGACAAAAATTATTACATCCATTAATTTAAAATTAGATTAAAAGAAAGAACCTCTTGTCTTAGAGTGGATTTCATTAAGCAAAAGTCAATTAGGAAGGCGTAAACTCTAGCTTACAGAATCTTTTTTCAAATGAAGTGTGTTTCATTTCTAAAGGCGTCTCATTTCTATCACTAGAAAGCCATCATCTGAGATGCATAGATTATTTGGTAATATTCATAAAGTCAATGTGTTATTTGGTAATATACACTTGTAAGGTGCGGAAATCACATACTGACAGCGTGTTCAAGGATCATAACAGTCTTAAGTTTCAACTCAAAATTCAGTCAAGTAATAGTTCACTGAAAAATAAATAAGGGGAGCATTCATTATCAATGAATATGATATAAGCGAGGTTTTCATCGGAGATGTAGACAAACATGGATTTCGTTAAAAAATGAATATGACCTTAGTAGTCCATATTTGCAAATGTTACCTCAAAATGACTATAAATAGTAATTAACAGAGAACAATGATTTTCTAAGTTCTAAACATAGCTTATAACTTTTCACCAATTTCTCATAGAAGAAGCTAACAAATATTTACAAAACAAAAACATCATAGACCAAACTAACAAAAAAAATTCAATACTACTTTATGTCTTACCAATTAACATTTATTTTGAGTTGTTCAAAATTTGCGTTCTTTCGAATCTCAATATCTTTAACAAATAAGATAGCAATATCTTATGTTAATTGTTGAGAACCTTTGAATACTAAATAAAACAATGGTCTCTTTTTCCAAGCTATCAAACTAAAGTTTTTATTGGTTTGAATTATGCAATTTTCCTGGCTATTTTTTAGCGACATGAATATAGAATTTAAACTAAATGTTTTATGTAGCTTTGAAATGAGATATGACTTCTAATTAACCAATTAAGTATTAATTAAGTCATCAATTGAGCTGATTATGTGATATGTCTTAATTTTTCACGATCATACATAGGAGAACCAACACTATCTGGTGGAGACAAAAGTTAGGTTCGACTTCAAAGTGTGGGTGAGCAAGCCAAATCAAATTATGCACTAATCAATTGTTGGATGATGAATATCCTTTTAGTTTAAGTCTTGTAATAACTTTTGAGCCAATAATTAGTAAAGTCGATCAATTTCATTGAGTATAAAAGTTTGAGCGATAACCTAGTAAAATAAATTTTTAGAAAAACACACAGTTAACGATATATACTTCAAATTATTGAGTTTTCCATCGAACTCATTTGATTTTTAAAACATCAAATGAATTTCATTTCATAATACTTAATAAGTTAGAATTTATTACTACTATTATTTTTTATTGAACAGACAATTGATTTCATTAAGAAAAAGGCAATTAGGAAGGCCTAAAACTCAAGCGTACAAACCCTTTTTTAATGTTGGATAGAATAATAATTTGTAAATAATAAAAACTACCACTAAAGTAGTAATGATCTACACTACTCTCCCTTAGGAGTTCTCTCTTTAACCTCTTTGAGTGTTAGTCATACATTATTTATTAAATGCTAAATGGACATCTTATTTATTAAAATTGACCAAATTCTGTCTAACTTAGCTTTCCCGTCCAATAATAACCTCTTATACCATCACCTTTATAAGGATAGACATGATTTATGTGATTCTATTTTGCTTTTAAAGATATTTTATGTTTTTCAAGTGACTGAAGAATACTATTATAATATACTGAAAGACAATTTTAGTTAGGGCGTACGTCAATTCCAACAAAATCACACAAAATTAAAATGATGGCGTCTCATTTTTATCTGTGCAAATATTATTCCTTAAATTATAGGAACTAGTCATTTGCTTTTGAAAACGGCCACTTGAGATGCATGGATAATTCAATAATATTCATAAAGTCAATGTGTTATATTCTTGTCAGCTATAAAAATCACATAATGGCCTCGTTTTCAAGGATTATACGATTTGTGATGGCCGTAAGTGTTAGCTCAGAATTCATCCAAGTGACAGTTCACTAAAAAAATAAATGTGGGGAGCATGCATCGACAATGAATAAGACAAACGTGGGTTTCATTCCTTTCCCTACTAATTTTGAAGATCTAAACATATCCTATAACTTATTACCAATTTCTCATAGAACAAGCTAACAAATGTTGACAAAACTGAAACTTCAAAGACTAAACTAACAACAAAATTCAATACTACTTTTTGTCTTACCAATTAACATTTATTTTGAATTGTTCAAAATTTGCTTTCTTTTGAATGTCAATATCTTTAACAAATAAGATAGGAGTATCTTTTATAGGTTGTTCAGAATCTTTAAATATTGATTAGATGAATGGTCTCCTTTTTCGTAGCCATCACTAAAGCTTTTATTGGTTTAAATTACAAAATTTTCTTAGCTATTTTCTAGCAACATCAATATAAGAATTCAAACTCAAAGTCTTATGTAACTTTAACGAGATATGATTAGTAATTTACCTATTAAGTACTAAGTCATCAATTGAGCTAATCATGTGATATTTCTTATTATTTCATGATCATAATACATAGGAGAACCAACACTATTTGTCTGGGACAAAAGTTAGGTTCAATATCAAGGTGTGGTTGAGCAAGCCAAATCGATTTATACTCTAACCAATTATCGGATGATGAATATCCTTTTAGATTAAACCGTGAAATGACCTTTTAGCCAACAACCTAGTAAAATCAATCAATCTCAATGAGTGTAACCTATTAAAATGGGTTTTCAAGCAAACACATAATTTACAATACATATTTATGCTACAAACAAGTCCACATGTAACATTAAGTTAGACACCAAAAGTTGACATTTTGAGTTGCTGAAGATGTGACAATCAAAAGTGAAGCAAAAAATAATGAGAGAATTTATGATAGCCATTGACTTAAAATGATATGAAAAGATAGAACTTGTTGTCTCATTATGGAAACTAGTCCAAAGGAATGCACTATTTACAGAGGTTTTTATTCAATTGGTTCATTGCAACTTTCCCCGGATTTATCTAAAATGAAATTTGCTTTCACTAGCTAACCACATTCTTGTCTATAACATAGAACTTTTAATTATACATTTAAAGTTTGTACCACACTAATTTTACTAATACTTATATTCCAAACATTATAAAGTTAGATATGATGTTATCACTTCAATACTTCCAAGGCAAGGATATAATCTTGCCATACTTATTAGAATGATAGTAGGAAGATTCAAATTCCACCCCATAAAGAATGTTTGGGAGCTCTTTTAAATATTATTATTCACTGTTGAAGTGTATTATTTTTTAAAATTAGACATTTTTTATAGATCTATAGGATTAAAAGAAATTTAATATTCTTGTTGAATGCAGTGGCAATTCGGGCAAAGTTTGCTTGTTTTCTTTAAAATTATGTTGACTCCATCATGAATATCTTATTTATTAAATTTTGATCGAATTCCACCTAACTTAGCTTCCCCTTCTATTTTTCTGTGGAGAGATTAAATTCTTTTAACATCACCTTTACAATGAAATACATGGTTTATGTAATTCTACTTTACTTGTGAAGCTTTATGTTTTTCATGTGGCTAACAAATACTATTTGCTTTACTAGAAGAAATTTTTTGTTAGGATGTATCTCAATCCTAATGAAATTGAACGAAATTAAAACAATAGTTCTCATTTCTATTTAAGTGTTATTCCATAAGTTTTAAGAAAGAATTATTTACTCTAAAAAATTGCCACTTGAGATGCATGGATTATTCAGTAATTATAAATCCAATTCTTATATACTTGTTAGGTGTGGACATCAGATAATAGCCACGTGTTCAAGCATCATAAGATTTAAAATGATCCTAAGTGTCGACTTAGAATTCAGTCAAGTGATAGTTCACTGAAAAAATAAATGAGGGGAGTGTGCGGCAGCAATGAAGATGAGAAGAGAGAGGTTTTCAATGGAGAAGAAGACAAACGTGGGTTTTTTTGAAAAATGAAAATGACGCTAGTAGTCTTTTTTGTAAAAGTTTCCTAAAATGTGTATAAATTGTAACTAGCAAAGGATAATGTAATACTTCATATTTTTCTTTCCTTTGCTATAAAATTTTTAGGATCCAAACACAATCTATAGCTATTTACCAATTTCTCATAGAATTAGCTAACAAATGTGGACAAAACCAAAACTTCAAGACCAAATTAACAACAAAATTACAAACTTCAATACTACTTTTTGTATTGCCAGTTAATATTTATTTCGAATTGTTGAAAATTTTCTTATTTTTGAATGTCAATATCTTTAACAAATAATAAAGGTACATCTTTTGTAGGTTGTTGAGAATCTTTGAATACTAATTAGAAGAATGATCTCTCTGTTTTTCCTAGGCACTGAACATATGATTTATTAGTTTGAATTCTAGAATTTTCCAGGCTATTTTTTGTAGTGCCATCCACATAAGAATTCAAATTTAAAGTTTTATTTACTTTTAAAACGCGATATGACTACTAATTACCCAACTAAGTATTAAGTAAGTCATCAATTTAGCAAATCATGTGGTATGACTTGTTATTTCATGATTATACATAGAAGAACCAACACTATCTGTCAGGGATAAAAGTTAGGTTCAACCTCAAGGTGTGGGTGAGCAAGCCAAATCAAATTATACACTAACCAATCGCATGATGATTATATCCTTTTAGATTAAGTCGTGAGAAATGACTTTTTAGCCAATAACCTAGTAAAATAAATTAATTTCAATGAGTATACAAGGTTGAATGAATAACCTAGTAAAATGGGTTTTAAAAAAACACATAGTTTACCATACATATTTCAAATGATTGAGTTTGCTATCCGAACTAATTTAATTTTGAAATATCAAATACATTTCATTTGATAATAGTTAACAAGTTAGAATTTATTATTACAATTATTTGTTTTATTGAACATGCATCGGAGATAGCCATTATCTGTTCATAATAAGTGAAACGAAAAGAAATTAGAGAAAATTTATGATAGTCATTGACTTAAAATGATATAAAAGTATAGAACTTGTTTTCTTAGTATGGAAATAAGTCCAAACGCATGCACTATTTATAGAGGTTTTTATTCAAGGATAGAACTTGTTTGTGGTTAGTGACTTTAAATTATAAAAGCGATCTATAAATAAAATACTACAAACAAACAACTTATAAATAACTTTTTTGTTATTATATTATAAACATATTTTAACCTTTCATATTTTGAAGAGTGAAAGAGATTTATAAACGCACCAATATCATACTAACCACAAGACATAGTTACATTTGATACCTTCAATAATCACTATGTCTTCGACATTTGGTGGAACATAAGCAACCTCATTTTCACCATCTATGTCAAATGTTTCAACAGAAGGCATCTCTTTTGTAAACATATAACAATCTAATAATGTATCACCTAAATCATCATCAACAATACTTTTACGATATTCTCTTTGAGTGGAAGATAAGACAACTGACCATCTTGAATCTTTTGGATCTTCAATATAAAAAACTTGTTTTGCTTGTGAAGCCAAAATGAAAGGCTCATTTTTGTAACCTAATCTTGCAAGATCAACTAATGTAAATCCAAGATCATCAACTTTGATCCCATGACTTTTCTCAACCCACTAATGTTTAAACAATGGAAGTCTAAACATATGATAATCAAGCTCCCAAATCTCTTGGATCACTCTATAAAAGGACAAGTCTGAATAACTCCACTGTTCTGGAATCATCAATCGTTATCACGGTATTTTGTATGAAATCTATAGCCATTTTTGGCGTAACCAAAATATTTGATTACCTCAAAGTTGGGCCGTATGCTATCCACCTCATTGTATTTGTTACACTTATAGAAACATCAATATCATTTGCAACCTACAAATAATAATCCATGATTAAGTACTTTATCAAATTTACAAGTCTGAATATATATTGTTATCACGTAAGTTACCTGATCACACAGCCAATAAATAAATATTCGGTTATGTTCATCTTGTAGCCATTTATGTCTCCTTGATTTGTTAGGATACTTCTTCCTCAATAAAGTCATATAGAGTATGAAATAAAGAACCATTATAAAAAACAATGAGCATGATAACAAATAAAAATTGGAGATTATTATACATACCCGATATAGGGTTGAACTTCATTATTATTTTCTAATACATAACGATGTACTTGCTTTCATAGTTCGTGATCAATTATTTCTACATGAGCACTTGATAAAGGCTTACCACCTTTCAAATCATCATATGAGAATGTGACTCCAATTGATTCAACTCTTAGATTTTCGGTGCATACCTCTAAAGCTTATTTAGTAATATAACACTCAGTCATGCAACCCTCTGGACGATTGTGATTTCTTACATAACCCTTTAGCACTTTCAAATATCATTCAAATGGGTACAATCAATGTAAGTAAACTAGTCCACAGTGTCATACCTCTCTAACAAGGTGCTAGTGAGATGAACCATGATGGTGAATAATGTGGGAGGAATTGTTTTTTCAAGAATACATAACGTCACAACAATTTTTTTTGTAGCACATCTAGTTGTGTAATATCTAACCTTACTATAAATTATATTAAATAATGAACAAAGTTTGGTGATTACATATCCTACATGATCTGGTAATAATCTGCATATTTTCACAGGTAGTATGTGTTGCATTAATGCATGACAGTCATGAGATTTCAACTCATTAAAACTAAGATCTTTCAAAGAAACCAGATTTTCAAAATTTGATGAGTACCCTTCAGAAACTTTTATGTTAGCTAATGTAGTGCATAGTTTCTTCTTTTCTGCTCATGACAATTCATAACAAGCTAGGGGTAGTACTGTTTTTTCATCGACTTTTGGTGTTTCTTTTGGTCTAATGCTCATTTCCACAAGATCCATACGACTAGACAGCCCATCTCTTGTCTTCCAACAAATGTCAAGCAGTGTTCTTATAATATTCATGCAAATATGTTTTTCAATGTGCATGACGTCGAGACAATGTCGAACATGTAAGCTTTTCCATTATTCTAGATTGAAGAAAATTAATTTATTCTTCCAGTAAGATTTGAACAATCCATCTTTCTTCGATTTCTTCACATTCTTCTTTCCTAATGTAAATCAAACTTTCTCAACTCTTTCCAACACTTGTTTTCCACTATAAGGTGCATGAGCCATTCTAAGCTCTTGATTACCATCAAATACTATTTTTTGCCTTCTGTAAGGATGTGTGAGTGGTAAAATCTTATGTCCGATATATGCATTTTGTTTGTTATGTTTTAGCCTAATAGAAGATTTATCTTATTTACATATTAGCAAGCATAATAACCTATAACACTAAATCCACATAAGTTTTCATATGCAGGAACATCATTGATCATCCACATTAAGACTACTCTTAGAGTAAAACTCTCTTCCTAATATATATCATACGCCTTCCCAGAGAACTTTAAGATCATCAATCAAAGGTGCTAGATAAACATCAATATCATTTCCTGGTTACTTAGGACTAGCTTTTAACAATGTTAACATAATGTATTTTCTTTTCATAGACAATAATATATCACCATAATCACAGGCCAACAACTATATTTACTAATATGCGAACTAAATGGATTCATCCCATCTGCTACAATAGCTAGTCAAAGGTGTCTTGGCTCAGCTGTAAAATCTTGCCACTTGTGTGGTCTATAAGCTTCGAAGATGGAGAATCAGTTGGGTGACGTAATTTACCAGTTGTTTCCTTATCATAAGCATGCCATGTCAAGTTCTTTGTAATATGGCAATTCTACACATTATTTTTAATATTTTTATTTATTAGGTTTGGAATGAAAAATATTATTTTGAGGGAGTTTGTAATGGTATAGTTAGAATTACTAGGCAAGTTCAGGTTTGCTTAAGATTTTATTAGTTAAGAGAAATATGTTAGGTTTAGTTAATGGTAGTTGTTGAGTTTTTAGTTAGTTGATGGTGTTCTGGCATTTACGAGGCTTTTTATATATTTTTTTTGCATCTATGGAGAATATGATCCCTTGTATAGTTGTATTTCTTTGTTTGAAATATATTTTACCTTTTAAGAAAAAAAAACTAAAATAATATAATGTGCTATAGATAAGAATAATTTTGTTCTTTTGTTACGAAATAGAAAAAATAAAGTAAAGAAAAAGGATAACAAGTATGAAATAGTTTTTATAGTCAGTAAGAAGATGGATTGCTTTTACGCAGGAAAGTAAGGTTGTTTTAACTACTGGGATCTTACATAGTCGGATATCTTTACTGGTTTGTTGAAACTTTGTCTACCTGTTTATATACCTCATGATTAGTCAATGGATATGTCCAAGGCATATGATTGGATATTTCAATGCTCTTGGTACTGGAAATTTTTTAAATAACTATCAATTGATGAGGTAGTGGATATTAAAGTTTACTGGCTAGTCAAATAATTTTCATGATAAAATTTTATTGCAATTCTTTGGTATTCTTTGTTTTATTTTATTGGGAATCTTTTGATGAGAGTTTCTCTAAATAGTTATTTACTTTACAGAGCAACAAAAATTAACAAAAGTTGGATAAAAAATCCTAATAGATTGTCCAAGGAGTATGTTGATAGTATTTCACAATTTATGAACATGACCAGTAATTATCTCAATGAATCGGGGAACACTCATTGTACACGTAAAAAATATCTTAATCAAGAGAATTGTCTTCAATCGAAGTCAAAATGAATTTGTGCCAATATGGAATGGTATTGAGCTATGAGCATTGGGTGTCTCATGATGAAGAGATACAACGCTATCACCATTCACCAATATATGGAGATGAATAGTACTACATCTCACTATGGTAGTGATGATGGTGATGATAATGATGATGATGATGATGGTTGTGGTCGTGGAGATCAGATGAGAGGAATGTTAAATAACATGTGTGATTTTGGCAGGATGGAGATGAATGTGAACAAGTTGGTGAACAATACGAATAGAATAAATCTAAATGCAGAGATGTTAGATAGATTTAGTGATTATTTTAGTGAAGTCGAAGAACTTTATCTTGGTTGTTGAAAGTATACTTCATGATGAAGGTATGAGCATTGGGTGTCGCATATGATCATATGTGGTGGAGTAAATTTTATGACGTAACAAGAGTTGCACCAAGAAAGTTGATAAGAGAACATACATTGAGGAAGTTAGATCAAATTCAACTTGCCCAGTTTGACAAAAACCCAAACAAGTTAGAAAAAAGCGTCATGTAGATGGTCTTAATTAGAGTAAGAAAAGTGTAATTTTTCAACTTCTATATTGGTCTAAGTTGAAAATTAGACATAAATTGGATGTCATGCATATTAAGAAAAATAATTGTGGTATAATATTAGGTACATTGTTGAATATTGAAGGTGAAACAAAAGACACTTGAAAAGCTCGATTGGACCTAGTCTACATGAATATGAGAAAATACCTACACCTTGAACAGAAAGGGAACGAATATTTTAAACCACCCACATGTTACACATTAACAAGAGATGAGAGAAGAATGTTTTATGATTTCTTAAAGTGAGTCATGTTTCTAGATGGCTTCACAACAAACATAGCACGATGTTTCAACCAAGATGAAGGTAAGATTTTGGATTGAAAAGTCATGATTGTCTTATTTTACTGCAAATACTTTTTCCAGTTGGGATTTGTGGTTTATTGCATAAGAATGTGTGCACTTCTTTGGTTGAGTTGTATAACTATTTAAAAGTATTATACTCGAAAAGAATCAACACTAAGGACTTTGACCTTCTTGGAGACAGAATAAGATTGATCCTGTGTAAGTTAGAAAGGGTCTTCCCCCAACTTTCTTTGATGTTTTAGTACATTTGGCAATTCATTTCCACATGAAGCAAAATTATGTGGTCTTGTTGGTTAAAGTTGGATACACCCAATTGAAAGGTATACCTTTCAACCCTTCATTTACTTATCCCTCAGTTATTTCATGCACAATGTAACTATTATCATATGACTGGAGTTTACTTACACATAAACAATATGTTAGAAACAAAGCTTGTCTAAAGAGTTCAATTGAAGAAGCCTACATTGTTAATGAATTGTTGACCTTTTGGTCATTGTATCTTCGTGGCATTACAACCATATTCACGCAAAATGAGACGCGTGATGATGAGTACTTTGACAAACCAAATGAGGGGAAAATAGCACTCTCCACTCAACAAGCTCACCCCATGGGTGGTAAAAATATAATTCAGCTTTCTAAACAAGAATTAGAGATTGCCCATGGTATATTCTGAATAATTGCAATGAGCTACTATCTTACTTAGTGTCAGTAAATCAATAACATGATTAAGTCTAATTTTCAATAGTTATTTTTTATGTCACGAATTCTAAAAATAATATGATTAGTATGTGCAGACAGCACATGAGAGAACTAAATAGGGGTAGTCGTGATGACATAAGTTCAAGCATCGAAACCAATTTCCTGAAAGTTTTGGAAATCGGGTATGTGTATAAATTTGGCTAAATAGATATCATTAAAATTATTACAGAAATAACTAATACTTTTGTCATTTTTATCAGACCGTTGAGTTACGTCATCAAGGAGCATTAGAAGCCACAGATGATTTATATACTTTAGTATTTGGTGTGGATAATCATGTCATATCACATTCATGTAGTATTATCAATGGTTATCGATATCATAATAGAGATCGTGATCATCAGCGGATAACCTAAAATAGTGGCTTAGTAGTTCTATGAGAACATGATGGTGAAGAGACTGAATTTTTTGGTAGGTTAAAAGAAGTGATTGAGATTTACTATGTACGAGAAAGAAAAGTTCTATTATTTAAATGTGAATGGTTTAACACAGATGCAAAAAAATAGAGTGAAGAGAGATCTTGGTTTCACTTGTGTAAATGTGAGCCAAACTTGGTATGAAATGATTATTTTATTCTTGCATCTCAAGCACAACAAGTCTTTTATGTTAATGATTGTAAATGATTGAGATGCGAGAATAATGATAGATCACTTATTCTAGCTCCATAAATGTCTATGTTGAATCTTTTGTACCACTTTCCAATGAACTCCAATGTTGACAGTTATAGTTGATAGACTACTGGTAATAATGATATATCTTTTTATTGTTATATTTTCTTTATTGTGTGACTATTAGTCAAAGATTATTTCAGCTCAATTTTAAGTTTGAATCAACCAGTTGTATTATTAGTCAATTGCGAAACAGCTAACACATACAAATGATACAAGTATACGTTGTATAGTCATTATAACAAATTTTAATTTCCCAATGGTAGCACGACGGCATCCTTATAAGCTTGTATGATAGGCTATGCACAGTGTTCCTATGCACGGTTTAGGAGACAGAGAAGTTTGAGGTAATTACTATTATCAAAAATTATAAATTAGATTTTGATTATTTGATTAATTATTTCAATCATAAAACTCATCACTTACTGGCACACTAAAAACCCAATGCTCAAAACCATCAACAGCTTCCATACCCCAATAATAGGGGAACTGTATCTTTTCTTGATCATTGATTATGTCAGGTGAATCAAAATGTTATTTTGTTACTCTTAATAATGTTTAGTAGATAATAATAAATGACTCAACTTTTGCTGCATTTTGGATAGGAAGCTTCAATTGGGGTAGCACCTACTAAAATAGAAATATTTTACAACACACATTTATCATCTAAAAGAGGTTGACAGAATCATGCAACTCGAGAAAGGTAAGTGAGTAATTCCTTTAATATCTTCTTTTTTATGATACTCGTCTAAGCTAATAGTTTTAGTTTCAATGTGTAAAAGCGAGATTGGAGTGGGGGGAGGTTATACTTTGTATTTGATTCTGTTGTTTATTTTTGGAATACATTCTCATTAATGCTCTTTATCTAAGATAATAGTGTTAGTTTCAATGTGTTAATGTGAGATTAGGGGTTATCACTTTGTATCTAATTCTGCTATATATGTTTTGAATACTTTCTAATTGATGCTCGTTGTCTAAGGTAATAGTGTTAGTTTCAATGTGAAAGTGAGATTTGTAATGGGGGTTATCAATTTGAATGTGATTCTGCCACATGTTTTTGCATAAATTTTTATTCACGCTCTTTGTCTAAGATAATAATGTTAGTTTGAATGTGTTAAAGTGATATTTGGTGGTTATCCCTTTGTATCTAATTCTACTAGTTTTTTTTTGAAATATTTTTTTAGTGATACACATTGTCTAAGATAATAATGGTAGTTTCGATGTGTTAAAGCGAGATTAAGGGGTTGTAACTTTATATTTGATTCTACTAGATATTTTTTGAATACTTTATGACTGATGCTTATTGTCTAAGATAATAGTGTTAGTTTCAATATGTAAAAGTGAGATTTGGGGTAAGGGGGTTATCACTTTGTATCTAAGTTCGCTAGATGTTTTCTGAACGTATTGTTATTGCTGCTCTTTATAAAAAATAATAGTGTTAGTTTCAATGTGTTAAACCAAGATTGAGGGATTATCACTTTGTATCTAATTCTGCTAGAATGTTTTGAATACTTCCTGACAAATAATCCTTCTATAAGATAAATAATGTTAGTTTCGATGTGTAAAACTGAGATTTGGTGTTGGGGTTATCACTTTGAGTCGGATTTGTTGGTTATTTTTTTAATACCTTCTGATTGATGAATATATTTATCTTGAATTTAGCTCAATGGGATGTCGCAGGAATGCATATGTGCTTTACGAGATAAGCCACTTCTTCTAAGAAAAAGACTCGATGTGAAAATATTGTTTTATAAAAACGGGTTAAGTCGTTGGAGAGCCAAATACAAAGCTTACTCGCTTGGGCTCATCAAAACGTGAGGTTCAAAATATTTGTTAAGAAAATTTTGGATACTACCTTTTGAGTGAACTTTTTTGGATACATTTGTGAATCACCTTTTGTATTGTACTATGTTTTGGGGTTTTTGTATCAACTACTTTGTCATATAGATATACTAATGATCAATATATGTATTTCTTAGGCGATGAATATGTTTTTTGTTAAACAATGTTTTTTACGACAAAAAATATTTGGTTGCAAAAACGTTTTCATCACCAACTAGATTGTTGTCACGATAAACTCAACGAAGACATCGTGTTTCACTGAGAAAAGCTGTTACGATGATGAAAGCTTAATCACAAACAGCTTACGCGATGAACAAAAGTTTTTCATCGCGAATGGTCTTCCCTGATTAAGCGAAGGCGATGACCTTCGCGTCCAAAAATATTTGAATGCAAAAAAAATTTGGAGGTAACAAAATGTTGTTCGTTAAAACCCTGCTTCTTGTAGTGAAAATATGAATGTAAATTAATAAGAGGAAACATGAAAAGGAACATATCGATTATAAATAAAGATTTGTTGTGACTTCTGAAATTACCAATCAGTTCTCATCTTTAATCCTTTCTATTTTCATAAAGACATAATCTTGAATCTTCAAATCATCCCCTTATGTTGTGACTTACTCCTCTCCCCTTGTCTTTTCTGATACTTGATATAGACTCCACAAGGTGAGAAGTTAAAACTAACATTCACCCTCAACTACATTCGAGATCTTATCATCATATGTTACATATTGCTCTCGATATGTACATCCATTCACTTCAATGTCCGTTCATCATTGTTTTATCCTCAAATTGATATGAGTTTTCAAATTTGACTTAGCCCGCAGCCACTCCCCAGCATTATCCTCCTTTTTCACGGCCATACTTCAAAATCATCCTTCAACACACAACTTGCTTCCTTCATCGATCTTACGCTTGCCCCTTCTTTTAATCCAAACTCCCGGAATTAACACCCTTTCAATGCTTAGCTTAATTTAAGCCTCACAGATCTAGCCATATGTCCTCCCTTAGTATAATAGTCAATTTCAATCAGCTCCCCAATCTGCCTTGCTATCCTTTTCACAATACGCCATCATCCAATCATGAGCAAGTCATGTAACTGAACCTAAACATGGAAACAATCAAAATATATTTCAAAGAATTAGGTCCCCTATAGCTTTTCAAGAAAAACATGCACCTATTGGAACTCTTAAGACCACAAACTTCATATCTCTCTATTTCCCCTTTTTTAATTGAAGCGGAATAGGAATAGATTCTTATCCAGAACTTTTTTACCAATTCCCAGCTTAACTCCCCAATTTATGCATAGTACATTTAACATTACACTCGATTAGTAACAATCTCTATATGTAATTTGCTCAAAAGGGTAATTCCCTCCTTAATACTGTTGGCTATAGTGAATCAACCACATCCTACAACATCTCTACACCTTCAAAATCTTCACACAAGTTTTCCATGTCAAGAGAAGCAAATTATTAGTCAAAATCTTATTACCAGGTCTTCTAAATATAAGCTCTGAGAATAGATTTCAAGTTTGAAATCACGTTAGCAAAGAATTCTCCAAAAGAAACACACTTATTTCCTTTTTTTTCATATCATGAAATGGCGAAACCGCTATTAGTTTACTATGCCAAGGATGACTAACAGTCCAAGAGTCTAGAGATAGAACACCCAAGGAAGAGTATTTTAGACCATAACTATTTTAGTGATAGTTTTCATTAAATGAGAGTTTTAGACCTTCCTAATTCCCATTTGCTATATGAAATCTAATCGTTGTTCAAGAAAAATAATTAATAATAATAGTAGATTCCAAAATAACAAAGTTTTATTAAATGTAATATGTTTCATATATTCAAAATCAAATGAGTTTGGATGGGATACTCAATAATTTGAAATGTATATATCATAAGTTATATGTTTTTCTGAAAATCCATTTTACTAGGTCATTCGCTAAACCTTTTATTCTCATTGAAATCCATCAATTTTACTAGATTAATGGCTTGAAAGCCATTTCAGGAGTTAATCTAAAAGGATATTCATCATCCAACAATTGGTTAATGCATAATTGGTTTGGCTTGCTTACCAATTTTCTCCAAATATAAAATTGATAGTGTTGTTTTTACTATGTATGACTATGAGATAATAAGACATACCAATTTTTAAGCAAAATTGATGACTTACTTAATACTTAATTGGTTAATTAATAGTCACATCTCTTTTCAAATTTTCACAAGGCTTTGGCTTTGAATTCTGATTTTGATGTTGCTAAAAAAATAGGCAAGAAAATTACGGAATCTAAAAAAAACATTTGTATGGTGGCTGGGAAAAAACAGATCATTCTTCTAACTAATATTAAAAGATTCTCAACAACCTAGAAAAGACATTACTATCTTAATTGTTAGAGATATTAAGATTCAAAAGAAATCAAATTTAAACAATCACAATAAATATCAATGGGACGGTTAAAAAAGTTTGAGTGTTTATTTTGTTGTTAGTTTTGTTAACATTTGTTAGTTGCTTCTGTTAAAAAAGTAGTATTGAGTTTTTAGCAAAGCTTTTTGTTCTGTCAACATATTGACCAATTAGTAGCTTGAAGACTACTTTAGTTAGTAAACCAGTAGGAAGAAATAAGTAGCAGTTACTCAACTGATTAATTGCATTTCTATTTGTCTAAGCTTGTATCTTGTATAATTCTCTTATCGTGTAGCTTCTATAATAAACTGATATAAATATAAAATCTTTCTCTTGCATTGAGGTTACACGTTTAGACTTTCATTCACTCTTTCCTCTTAATTAACTAAGATTGCATGGTATCATTGACTTTATTTACATAATAAATTTCATAATAAGAATAATGTACATAAAGACTAATTTTATGATTTTTTTATGTACAAGGAATATTAACTTTTTAATTTTTCATATTTCTTTGTTACTGAATTATAAATTGTATATTATGTAATATTTATGTTATTAGTAACATTAAAATTTATATAAATGAATTTAAAGAAGAAATTAAAATATTTTTTAAAAATCTAATAACGATGTAATAATTTCTTAGAAATATGACAAAGTTATAAAAATAAAGTCATTTTCTATAATATTTAAAAAACATTGTTATATTATATAATTCCAAGCATCTGATTTTTATTTATACACACTTTACTTTGTGTATATTATGTTCTAGCACCAAAACTTCTAATATATAAAAAATAATTATGCTTCTATGTTTTCTATGTTATCGGTGAATTATAAAAAAAAATTAGACTTATTATATGCAACGCATAAATAACAAAGTGCAAGCTCAAAGGCAAGAAGTAATCTAGAGTCTAACTTCATTGAAGCTACGTGTGCTTTCATGCTTGGAGTAATAAATGCCTACCTGTCATTGTCTCGCTCCCCCATTCTTTTCATGGTTTCTTTTGCTTAGCCCATGCTGAGACTCAAGGGATGAACTCCCATACATACTTCTAATTTCAAGCATCAAGTCACATTAGTACAATTATTCAACCTTTTTTCATGTTTTAATTCTATTCATTTTTATTAATCTTATTTACACTCAAATCTTGATCATTCAGCCATGAGAAGGACTAATGATCATTTTCGAACAAGCCCATTTTTTAAAATTGTTTGAATCCTCAATTTGTAGTAATTCGTTGATCGTAGTTCTCCAAATTCAGTGATCATCATCTTCATCATGCGCACAGTAATTCAAACATTTCACATTATCCATAGATAAGTCCAAGAGTCTAATATCATATAGTGGAGGGATTAAGGACCATTTTCAGACTAGGTCATTCTGTAAAATGGTTGGGGTTCGTTAATTGACAAGACAGTAATTCAGATACTTTGCAATAATCCATTTTTAATTTTCATCATCTTCCTCATGCACACAATGATCCAAACGCAACACAGTAATCGAGAGGCAAGATCAATTTGATATGGAACTCAAATTTAATTATGTAGGGATCACAAACCTTCTTCTAGAAAGCCTAACCTGCAGAAGTGCCCCAGATGGACACATTAAAACCACTTGTCCAATACACCAAACAAGACTGTTATACTTATTATCCTAATCTCACTAAATTAACATTAGCGCATTTTATGATATCTCCTAAAATATTTTTGGATAAAAATAAATGAGCTTGAGTGTATGTCATGTCATAATAATATGAGTAGAGAATTTTTATGACATATGGTATTTTATAAGCCTGGACATACAATATTAATATCAACATAAAATATAATATACAACTAATAAAATTGAAATATAATTTGAACAGGTCCTTTGGATATTCAAATTACAACTAGGACAAAAATAAAATTACAAGTTTGCCTTCTTGTCCTCGTGATTTTTTTCAAAGTTACATTCTTGTCCTCGTGATGAGCTTCAACTAAAATGAAAATTTGAACCTACTGACTAAGAATCTGATGGTCCCAAAGGTAATCACGAAGTCATGGTTAANTTTTAGTAAAGCTTTTTGTTCTTGTCAACATATTAACCAATTAGTAGCTTGAAGACTACTTTAGTTAGTAAACCAGTAGGAAGAAATAAGTAGCAATTACTCAACTGATTAATTACATTTCTATTTGTCTAAGCGTGTATCTTGTTTTTGCGTCGTTACTCTGGTGGTGGAATTTTGACAAGTCAGATCGATCAAGGTGGTGAAATTTGGTGCTCTTCAACTGCATCGAACCATTTTATCTTGGAAAACAGAAGTCATTATCAACCTAGGTACCACAAGTGAGGTGACGTAACTGTTTCAAGGAAACTGTGAAAACATGACTGTTTGATTTCTCATTACACTATTACTCAAGACTGATTTATTCAATGTTGGTATGCACTTTATTTACATTTTGTAATTATTGTATTTTCATTATTATTCATAATAATATTATTTACCTGTTCTAATTAATATAGTTACAGAATTGTTGTATTATTTTTATTTCCATTTAGTCTCATAATACAATACGCTATTTCTAAAAATCTTAAAATGGCTATTTTTATACAAGTCATTGCGTTATAGGATTAATTTTTGAAATTAATTTGGTTTTCGAAAATTGTTCAAAAAATTGTTTTTCAAAATTGATTTGGGTTTGTTCAACCAAAAAAATTTATTTTTAATACTCTCCAAATTTTAAAAACTGGAAGTAACTAAACAGAGAAGTTCTGCCTAGAAAATTAAAATTTAAGTGGACTTGTCCCTCCAATCACTTTTGGAATTGAATACTGTCAAGAGGGCTGGTCCTGAATTGGGTCTATGAACCCCACCAGTGTGTCTTCATGGTTATCTGTAAAAGTGCTATTTGGTTTGTTTTAAAAAATTAGCATATTTTCATCTTTGAGAAAATTTTGATACACTTCTAATTTATATTTTAGATAAGGAAATATAGTAACTAAATCCAACAACAATGTTGTGGCGAGCCATGCTGCCGAAAGCCAAGAGTAGAACCCTATTATTAGGGCTCAAATGCAAAACCTGGGTGTGCATTACCCTTTTGTGACCCACGTGGCTCGTACAGTACCAATGTTTATGTTTATTTCTCACGGAGAGAAACCTGAGAAATTTAAGGGCCTGAATTTCAAAAGGTGGCAATAAAAGATGTTTTTCTATCTGACCAAGTTTAATCTGGAAAAATGCTTGACTGAAGAAGCTCATAAGCTCAATGACTATGAGCAGGATTTCCAAACGATCAGTGTTATTAATGCTATAAAACATTCTGATTATTTATGTAGGAAGTATATAATGAATGGTCTTATTGATTCCTTGTATAATGTTTATTCTGACAAGAAAACAGCAAAGGAGATATAGGAATCTCTTGAACGAAAATACACGAATTAGGATGTGGGAACCAAGAAATTTATTGCGGCCGGCTTTCTGGAGTTAAAAATGGGGGATTCAAAAATGGTGATCAGTCAAGTGCAAGAACTATAAATTATCCTGCACGAGATTCATGCTGAGGGAATGATGCTGAGTGAATCATTTCATGTGGCTTGTATGATTAAGAAATTGCCTCCTCCGTGAAAGAATTTCAAGAATTATCTCAAGCAAAAATAAAAGGAAATGAGCATCCATGATCTTATTATTCGACATTGAATCAAAGAAGATAATAGGTTATCTGAAAGAAGAGGGCTAAACCCTATTGCTACAACAAACGCTAACATCGTGGAGCATGGTCAAGGTTCCAAAACCAAGAAGACCAACAACAAAGGGAAGGGTCCAAACAAGCTGGGACCTAAAGGAGGGTTCTAAGAAACCAAAGTTTCAAGGTAAGTGCTACAATTGTGACAAGATGGCTCACAAATCATTTGAGTGTAGATTGCCTAAGAGAAACAAGGAGGTTAATGTGGTTGAGAACATTGCTCGAGATGTTTCTAACATCAACCACTCATTAGTTTTTTTTCCTGAGGTTAACATGGTTTGATCAAATCCAAAAGAATGGTGGATTGACATTGGAGCTACCAGCCATGTGTGTTCTGATCGTGGGATGTTTTCTACCTTCGAAGCTATCGAGCATGGAGAGAAGTTGTTCATGGGGAACTCGGCCACCTCTGAGATCAAAGGTCAAGGAAAAGTTGTTTTAAAGATGACTTCTAGGAAGGAATTGGCCCTGAACAATGTCCTGTATGTACTTGAAATCTGGAAGAACCTTGTGTCTGATTCGCTGTTGAATAACCATGGATTTAGTATGGTATTTGAGTCAAACAAAATTGTTTTGTCTAAGAGTGGAATGTGTGTTGGTAATGGTTATATGAGTGACGAAATAATCAAACTCAATGTAATGACTTTGGTCAAACTCGATATTAATAAAGATAGTTATTCTGCTCAATTGCTTGAGTCTTCCAATTTATGGCATGGTAGACTAGGTCGTGTTAATTATAATACTTTGCATAAATAAAATAACTTGGATCCTTTACCGACATTTCATATTGATTCAAATCACAAGAGTGAAAATTGTGTTGAGGCAAAAATAATGAGGCCATCATTCTAATAAATGTCATAGTATCTCTTTAGTAGAAAACTCTAGAGTGATAGGTAGCCTGATGTACTTGATGAGTTGTACAAAACTTGATATAGCCTATACAGTAAGTAGACTAAGTAGAATCACGAGTAATCTTGGAGCTGAACATTGGAAAGCCATTGTAAGAGTACTGAGGTATTTACAATATACTTAGAGTTTTGGACTACTGTATTCAAGATATACAGCGGTCCTAGAAGGATATACTTATGCAAATTAGATATCTGATAAGAAAGATACGTAGTCTACTAGTGGATATGTTTCATAGTAGGAGGTGTTGTTGTAGCATGAAAATCCTCAAAATATACTGTTATAGCTAGATCCACTATGAAGTCTGAGCTTATAGCTTTGGACAAATGTGGGGAGGATACCGAGTGGCTACACCACTTCCAAGAGGATATTTCTAGATGGACAAAGCTTGTGCCACCAATCTGCATACACTATGATAGTCAAAGTGAATTTGGAAGGGCACAAAGTAATATGTATAATGGTAAGTCTAGACACATTCGTCGTTGACATAATGCCATTAGACAACTACTCTTGACAGGGGTTATCACCTTGACTATGTGAAGTCAAAGGATAACATTGCGGATCCGTTAACTAAAGTATTAAATAGAGAGTTAGTTGAAAAGTCATTGATGGGAATGAGACTAAAGCTCATGTAAATAAGTTGGAGATCCCAAGATATAGGTTTAAAGGGACAACCTAATTGTATAAACTTAGCCAGATAACTGTGAAGATTTTTCCTATCCATGAAAACAGTGACACCCATTGGAGATTAGGTTAAGCTAAGCTTTTAAAGATTCTTATGCATTGAAAACTGTGAGATCAGAGCGGAGTAATGCGGGTTACTCTTAAATTAAGAGATCACCCATGTGAAAGTGAAGTGTAAACACTTCTATAGGAATTGCAAGGGCACAATTCTTTAGAAAATCTTGCAGAACCAGGAGGATGTTTATGGCAAAATAAATATAATCATGAGAACTGAACCGTGTCAGGGATGGCTCATGTGTGTAGTATGTCATCATTTACATAAAAGGCCGAACATTTCAAAGATATCGTGTCTGCTGGTTAGCTAGTAAAGTAAATTTATTTACACAAGGAAGGTTTAAAGGGTAAAACCTACCTATCCTATGCATGTTTCGAAACGTAAAGTTCTAACATGTTTGGTCCTGTCGTTGATCGTCAATTTTCATTCATGTGGGTAATTATTGGAAAATGAGAGAGAAATAGAGCTATAAATTATCCTTTGAAGAGTTAAAGTGATAGATTCCTCAAATTATTTAAGAAAGATCTAGGTTCTCAGTGTTGGAAAATTGGTATTTTGTACACCATTTTTATAGACTAATTTTGGATAATTTTTTTGTGGCATCCACCATGTAAAAATATAAGGTCTTTAGATATTTGAGTTATCCCTTGATAGTATCAAAATTGACTATTAATTTGTCAAAATTAGTTTTGGGATGAATTAGAAATTATCTCCCAAAGCGAGCTAAATGTGAATGAAAAAATATGTGGGAGTTGTAGAAATCCCACGTTGGAAAAGGGAGAAAAGGTTGGAGTGGTATATATAGATATGCTTGTTTCAAATGTGATAACTTGATATGCCTAGAGGCTCTCTCTATATGGGCTAATGGACTGTCTTTTGCACCAGATTTATTTTTCATTCTCACAAGAAGCCCAAAAGTCATAGCAATATGGAAAGTTCTTTGTAGTTTAAGGGCCAAACCTTTTTTTTATTTTGAAATTTAAGGGAAATAAACGTTTTTTGACTTAAGTTTGGTTAAATGACCATTTATTGTGTTAAATACCCTTTACGACACCTCTCCCCCATAAGTAGTATTAAATGATGCATTCCCTTGCACATGTTTCACACCAAAGAAGCATTCGAGCTCTCTTTTTCTCTCAATTCTTGGTCTCCACATTTTTCTAGTTTTTCTTTAAGTTTTCTTGGTTCGGTTTTCAGTATAGTCCTGGTTCGATTCAGTCTGGTTCGGTTTATTTATGTTTCTGTCGGCAGTTTGATTTTCTGGTCTGTCTTATTTTTGCGTCGTTACTCTGGTGATAGAATTCTGACAAGTCAGATCGATCAATGGTGAAGTTAGGTGCTCTCCCGCTACCTCAAACTGTTTTATCTTAGGAACACATACGTCGTTATCAACCTTAGTACCACAAGTGAGTTGACGTAACTGTTTTAAGAAAGAAAACTGTACAAAAAGGACTCGGTTTGATTTCTCATTAAACTATTACTCTGTACGATATATTTAACATTGGCATTTACATTATTAACATTTTGTAAATATTGTATTTTTAATTTTCTTAATTACCTATTGTAATTAATATAGTTACATAATTTTTGTATTATTGTTATTTCCATTTAATCTTATAATGCAATATATTATTTCCAACACTCTGTACTATCCTAAAACAATCGTGAACACATCACGATCTCGCAATTTCAAAGGGAAAGTCATCAAGAACACCGAAAGCGTTATCATTCAATCAAGCTTTACCCTCATAATATTTTTTAAGTTTGTGAAATTTAATTTCTTTATGTAATACAAAATAGAATTTTAAAGACACTTTAAAAATGCCTTAGAAACTTCATCTAATGCACCTCTTCTTCAAGTAACTTGAAATCACTTTCTGTGACTGTTCTAAGAAAAAATCATCTTAAGTGATACACATTACATGACTTTTTATGAAAATTGCATGCAATGCATCTTTTAAAAAAGGAGTACTGAGAGGGAATTTGGATTTTATGATGTTTTTAACAAAAATGTCATCTAAAAGTCATATTTAATTTAAAATGTTATCTTATATTTGGTTGGTACACATTACTAGATGATGTTTTTAAAAAGCATCATCTAACGCACTTCTTAAAAAAGTGGAGAGGTACATCTCTCTTACCTTCTCTTTCGCTCTCTCTGCTCACTCTCTCTGCAAGTCTCCACCATCACAATACCTCCGATAGGCCTCGCCACGAGAATAAAAAGGCGAAGACAAGTCCTAGGGGCTCTTCGGAGCTTGGGGCTATGTTGCAGAAGCTGAATCAATAGAGACGGCTTTGGTGGCTAGGGCTTTGTAGTGACCTTTTAGAGAAATGGGAGACTCTCTCTCTCTAAAATGCTAATCTGCTTCTTGCTCAGGTGTTTTTTTTGTCATTTTAGAATAGTGAGATACCATATCCCTATTAATGGCAGTCCTGGTGAGATACCAAGAAGACGAATTAGATAAGGAGGTCTGGTCTCCTTATCTTTTCATTATAATAGCTAAATAGTCCCCCGATTTAACACATTTTTTTGTTGATGGTGGTTTGTACTTTATTGAGGAAGAGGAAGCATCATGTAGGTATCTAATGGAAAGGTGATAAAATCTTGCAGATATTTTATAGATTCCTAGATACCTTAAGGAAGGAGAGTTATTTAGAGGCCTTCCAACAGATTGAGGCATTTTAAAGGAAAATGTTTATGTTGTGCAACTGGAAATGACGAGAAATAAGACTGTTGGAAAAGAAATTTTTATCAAATGGTGGTAAAGAAATCTTGTAAAATCTTTGGCTCATATTGAGAGTGTTTAGCTCCCAAAAAAATTTGCACAAAGCTCAAGTCAGTAATTCTTGACTTTTCATAAACTTAAAAGAGAAACATAGACGGAGTTATTAGTGCCCTCTGAAGAAGCTGCTAGCAGAAAGGAGGTTAAAGGCCTACGATTTATGGACTTTGAGGATTTCATTGTGGCCTTATTGGCTAAACCAGCTTGAAATATCATGAAAAACCCTGACAGTTTATGTGTGAAATTATTAAAAAGTCACTATGTTCCAATATTTTTACTTCTTAGTTCCAAAGCTTCTAAGGGATGCTCTTGGGCTTGGAGGAGTATGTGGCTTGGCAAAGAAGAACCGACGAAAAGGGCTGTGCAGTGTATTGGGAATGGAAAGTATTAAGTTGGCTTGGCAAAAAGGTATTTTTACTTTTTATTTCTTTTATTTTACTAGTCATTTAGAATGTGCATTACACGTCATATAATATTTTATTATGTTGCATAGTTCTATATTATTTACAGTATATGAAAGTATTAAGTTGGTGCATGTTATCAAAATTTGACTGATAGTCTTTTTGGATTAGAATAGGTACATATGAGAACAAAAAGAAACTATTTTCTTTTACAATAAAAAGAAATGTAAAACGATGGAGAGATAAAAAGTCAATGCTAAAAAAGTACAAAAGTATCTTAATTAATTGTTAGTTAAACAAAATTAATTGATTAATATATTTATAAGTATAAGCAATACATTTTTATTAACTTTTATTAAGTGATTTGTTTCGATCTATACATAAATATACATACCTATCAATCAATCACATTTAGGAGTATTAAAATAGTAAAATGTGACATCAGAATGGTAAATGATAGATTAGATATAATTATACATAAAACGATTGTCTTCTCATGTCACTCTTAATATATTATTACTATAGATATCTCTTATACATAGATGTGAATTTGAATCTAAAATATATTATCTATATTTATTGAATTCATTAGTAATTTTAACTTATTTATATCTCCTACTCACTATAGTACATCAATCTTTTTTAAAGTTTGTCTAACTAATTCAAATCGAAATCTTAAATGTTTAATTAGAGATTCTAAAGTTAATTTTTGAGTCTCTCTCTATATATATATATAACCTTTTTTCAAATAAAATATATTGTTTTTCTTGCACCCTTAATATCGAGTCTTTAATTATTTAAATTATACGCAATTCTGCAGTTTTGGTATCAGGAGTCAAACATGGTAGGCGTTTTACTGTTTAAATTAATGTCAGCATAATTGTGGTTCTTCACCACTTTTATGGATGGTTATTGCTTTTATAGTTTCTTATTTGCTTACTTGAATAATTAATTTTATTTAATCTCACTTTCTGCCCAAGTGGTGGTTATTTTTATGCTTGATTATTTCTCTGTAATCATTGATTATTTAATCTATGAATTTGATTTATCAGAGGCTGACGTATCAGTTTTTATTTGGTTTACATCAGGAACCTTAATAATACCTCTTAGATACGTAAATCCTGAGGGTAGGGTAGTTGTAGGGGCACAGAGAAGTAGATATCATAACAGGTTTAATAATCAAAATATAGTATGAAATTTTCAATCATAAGAATAATTTAGTTATTTTGAGACATAAGTAGATTATTTAGAAGTAATTCTTCTAGTAGCAATAGGTTTACAATCAATACAATACCTGATATAATAAACGAAGAACACTTTAAATACTTAGTAGATGATCAAGTAGATCATAGGATAAGGAATATGCCCAAAATTCCTAGTAGGGAAATTTATAAATCAACATGGTCTATTGCTTCCTTCAAGCCTCAATATCATGTAAAAACAATTAAAAAATATATGCTCTTGGAAAAGAGCATGAAACTTGTCAATTACATTACCCTAATGCAATAAAACATCACATTGAAGAAGGATATATTTAGTCCAAATTGGAGTTAAATCACTCACATGGAGAGACCTAAGTACCTTTGTCTTGTTAGCCATGCCAGATGCAAGATTTATAAATTTTAATGATAGTATTTCAGGATTAATTGAATCCTCACTTTGTAATGGTCCAATCCATTTCAATTGTTTCCAAGATTTGTCTGTTAGTTTAACAGACCTCCATATTCTAAAATCTCTAACTTTGAATATTAAAACTAGTGGTTACCAAATCCTAGAAGGTGCCCAACCCCTAGCTTTAATTTTTAGAATTCATTACAAAGTCAATAAAACCAATATGAATTTCCAAGCCATCAATAAGAGTCCCGAAAATCAAACATTGTTGATTCAATAAGAATATTTTTAGAAGAAGCAAGTCTCATTAGTCGTGCTCAGCCTTTTATATCCAGAAAGCCAGTAAATTTGAACGAGGAGTTCCTCGTTTAATAATTAATTATAAGCCCCATAATAATATTTTAGAATGGATAAGATATCCAATACCGAACAAAATGGACTTAATCAATAGACTTGAAGATGTGGTGGTATTATGTAAGTTTGATATGAAATTTAGATTTTGGCAAATCCTTATATATGAAAATAACAAATATAAAACTAAACTTGTAACACCATTAGGCCATTACGAGTGAAATGTAATGCCTTTTGGACTTATGAATGCTCCCACTGAGTTGATACAAAAGATGCTCCTTCTACTTGAAGATAATACTGATTCTGATTCTTAATTGTCAGTAGACTCAAATCATCCAATCAAAAATAAAAATCAATAAAGGCAATCATCCAAGACTCTCCTTCAGCAATTGAAGGGAAAATCACAAGTTCGAGTTCTTCCTCAATGGGCTTATGATCTTCTCCAAGATTCACAAGACCCATTTGACAGTATCAACCTTAGTGACAATGAATAAAGATAAATAATTCACCTTTGGAAAAATGCCAAAAATCTATGAATCAACTGATTGATCATGATGACACCTCAGCGCAATGATCATAATGATCTCCAAGACAAGCAAGAATGTTTTCTCCACAATAAAATCACAAAAAACCAAAATAGCAATTATCCAGGGATCCAATGTACAACAATAGTCATAATAACAACAATCATGACAAACTAATTATGAAGGCACGAAGATCGAGGGGGTCTTTGTAATTTGTCTCGTTCTATAATTATTGTACTAGTTGTCAAATAATTACACCACTATTCATACTTTTCACTATTTTTAGTCAAAAGTAGAAATGTAAAAATGCTTTTATTTTTGTAGAATAGAATAGTACAGGTAAGTGATGGGTTTCCGGTGAACTCCACTTTACTTGGTTATAAATAGCCACCCCTCACCTATTCGTTTCTCATAAATTATTTTCAACTCTTAACTATTTTGAGAGAAAAGCTGGTTGTGAAACATAGCTTTCTTCTTCTCCTCTTTTGTAATCTCTTATTCTTTCTTCTCAAAATTAAATAGTGAGCGGGAACACTATTTAATCATTAAAAATTTATTTTATTTGATCGTGTAAGTCTTGAATCATACTTTTCAAATACAATTTTAACGTTTTTCTTGCACCCTCAATACCTAGTCTTTAATTATTTAAAGTATATGTAATTCTGTAGTTTTAGTATCAAAGTTAGTCCGGGTAAAGTGTTTTACTATTTAAATTAATATATGTATAATTATTATTCTTCAGCGCCTTCATTGCTGGTTATTTTTTATTGATGCTTAATTGCTTGCTTGAATAATTACTTTTATTTATTCTCACTCTTCATTCCGAGTGGCTAGTTATTTTTATGGTTGATTATTTCTCTTTCATCCTTGGTTATCTAATCTGTGAATCTGATTTATCTGAGGCTGACATATTATTTTCTACAACCACCCTACCCTTGGGATTTACGTATCCAAGAGGTCTTATTGTAGTGCCTGAAGTAAACCAAATAGAAAATAAGGATTGTCTTAATTTTATGTTTTCACCACCTTTTATGGTTAGTTAATGCTTTTATTGTTTCTTAATTTCTTACTTGAATAATCCACATTTGAGTCATCCAATGTCCATAAATCTTCAAACATTAATAATTTTAAAGATGCATTTAAGAATTTAGAAATTAATCAATTAGAAAGGAAGTGTCATCAAAAGCAAATTCCTCATAACATTCAAATTACTTCAGATTCTTTTGCTAATCAATTTTATGTTTCTGCTGAGAAATTATACGAATGGAATATTGAAGGCCTTTCAGAACATGAAGTTCTCAATAAGTTGCAGCATATGGCTATGGTAGCCAATAGCTATAAATCTTTTGGTTACATAATTCACAGGAATGCTCAATTTTTGGTTGGAAAAACATCTCACAGAAGAATCCAAAAAGACCATCCTTTCAACAGTAGAGATTGATGCTGAAGTAATGTTACTTCGCGTATTCATGATCAATTTTCCGATCTTAAGCGTCCAACCGTAAGTGATTTTGACTGGTACAAAAATATATTTTTGTCTAAAATTATGACAAGGGATGATAGCAATCAACCATTTTGGAAAAAAAATTCATTAATGGTCTACCTAATTTTTTTGCCCATAAAATTAGGACAATCCTTAGTAATGACCTAGGAAACATAGACTATAATAGTCTTACCTATGGTACAAAAATTACTACACTACAAAAGAAGGTCTAAAAATGTGTATAGACATGAAAATCAACAAATAAATTAAAAAAATAAATTATAACTGCCAAATATGAATTAAAAAGATTCCAGTGAACTAGGAGATTCTCACCAAGCAATACTATGTTAAATGGTGGGAAAAATTTAGTATCTAAGAGGTCGACAACTATGAATTATAACTACCAAATACTATGTTTAATTCCGTTAAATTAAAATTAACCGAACCATCTCTTGTGGCCCTATTAAAATTTAATGAGCCAACCAGCCAAATCCCATAAATAAACCGAACCAAATCATCCAATTCTTCACAAGAAACCAAGCCTAAATAAAAATCTTCCCCAAAAGGAAAGGCCAAGGCTACCAAATCAAAATTAAAACAACAGTTGATACAAAAGATGCTCCTTCGACTTAAATTATAAGTACCAAATACTATGTTTGATTCTGTTAAATTGAAATTAATCGAACCATATCATGTGGCCCCATTAAAAATTAATGAGCCAACTGGCCAAATCTCATAAATAAACTGAATCAAATCATCCAAATCTTCGCAAGAATCCAAGCCTAAATCCAAACCTTCCCCAAAAACAAAAGGTCAAGGCTACCAAATCAAAATTAAAACAAGAGTTGATACAAAAGATTCTCCTTCTACTTGAAGATACTATTGATTCTGATTCTTAATCGTCGGTTTAAGTTGAAGGGAAAATCACAGGTTTAAGTTCTTCTTCAGTTGGGCTTATGATCATTTTCAAGATTCATAAGACCCATTTGATAGTATCAACCTCAATGACAATGAATAAAGAGCAATAATTCCCCATTTTCAAAATGCGAAAAATCCAAGAATCGACTAATGGATCATGATGGCACCTCAACTTAAAGCGATTGTCATAATGATCTTCAAGACAAGCAATAATGTTTTTTTCTCGATCAAAGCATAAGAATCCAAGATAGTAATTATCAAAGAATTTAATGTACATGAATAATCATAATAAGTTTTCAATAACAACAATCATTACAGACCAATTATGAAGACATGGAGACCGAGATAACAATAATTGAGAGAATCTTTGTAATTTGTCTCTTTCTGTAACTATCCTAATTTAAGAGAAAAACTTGTTTTGAAACAAAGCTCTCTTCTTCCTCCTCTTTTGTAATCTCTTCTTCTTTTTCTTCAACGTCAATTAGTAAACGGGAGAACTAATTAATTATTTCCAATTAATTTTCCTCAAACTTGTAAGTTCTGAATCTCACTTTCACATAACAATTTTACTTTTTTCCCAATCTTCTATTATTAATCCTCAAATTAGGGAGTATAGCTAGTCTAGTATCCCTAGAAACTCCTATTTTATCTGTTAATAGTGATCAAGATCTTAGGATTCAACAATTACAACAAGTATTTAAAAATTAAAAAATTAAAAATATAAGACTCTAAGTCATAGCCACAAAATCTCAAGTCAATCAACCAATCTTTGATAATAGGTCCGAACAATCTGACGAA
>QANY01009007.1:0-110021 GCA_003255025.1 Datisca glomerata
TTGGATTCCTAAAACATAGCTCGCTTCTCCCAAATACTCCTTTATTTATTTTATATATTTTAAAGAGAAGATTTTTCTGGCTCTCAAGGGCTGTGGCTGCTAGGCCACAGACCCATTAATTTCTTTCTTTTTAGAGAGAAGTCGCCCCTACTCTCAAGGCTTTAGGTGTTAAGACCGTCAACCTTTAATTTTCACAGTTTAAAGAGAGGGGTTTTCCCGCTCTCGAGGACTTAGGCTATTAGGCCATTGCCATTTTCTCCTACTCATTTTTTCACATTTTAGAGAGAATATTTTTCCCACTCTCAAGGGTTTTGGCTAATAGACCTTGATTTTCACATTTTTAGGAGAAGTTTTTCCCGGTCCCAAGCGCTTAGGCCACGGTTTTTAATTGATGCAGTATAATTTTTGAAATTTACTGTTCTACATGATCTCTATTCTCGAACAACTTTCACAAAATTTACCATAACTTTTGACTGAGAACTCTAAATCGAGTTCTGAAAAACTATATAAGAAGTAGACATCCATATATTTCTAATAATGTATAACTCGTAATGTAATACTATTTAAGTCAAAACAGTTTAAAGATTCAATACGAAAGACTTGAATTGCCTTACTTTTCTGAATGGTATGTATGACAATTACCGTAACTTTTGATCGAGAGCTTTAAATTAAATTTCATAAAATTATTTGATAAGTAGACTTATGTATCTTTCCGAATATATGAGATTTGCCATGTAATTGGCTCCCAGTAAATATAGTTTAATTAACGAATTTGACCGGTCTGCATAATATGCTTTCATGAACATCCTTCCTGAAAATTGTCATTACTTTTGCTTGAAAACTCCAAATTGAGTTCTGAAAAATTCTTCAAGAAGTACAAATTCATATATTTATAATGATATATTATTGCTATGTAATACTATCTAAATTGATACAGTCTAAAAATTAAATTTGAAAAGTGTTCATATGTTTACTTTCTTGAACAACACCAAGAAGACTACCATAACTTTTTATCGGAAACTTCAAATTGATTTCCGCAAAATTATCCATAAATTAGATTTCCGTATCTATTCGTGATATAATATTTGTCATGTAGTTTTCTATCTGTCAGTATAGTTTAATTTCCGAAATTTATGGTTCTATATAATCTATTTTTCTGTACGACCTTCATGAAAATTACCATACTTATTCTCTGGATCTCCGAATTGAGTTTTGCAAAATTTTTCTTCAAGAAGCAGACATCTATATATTTTTAACAATATATAATGAGCTATGTAACTCTATTTAATACAGTTCAAAAATTAATTTTGAAAGATGTGAATAAGTTTACTTTCCTGTACGAAAACCACTATAGCTTTTGATCCGAAGCTCCAAATTGAATTTCGTATAATTCTCAATAAAGAATACTTTCATCTCTTTGTAATTATGTGATTCACCATGTAATTTACTTCCAACTTTTTTCGTTTCAGTTTCCATTCCGTTCCCATCATCAAGACAATTCCGTTCTCATGGTCAAGACAATTCTATTTCCATCATCAAGACAATTAATTCTGTTTTTGTCGTCAAGACAATTCTGTTCTCATTGTCACGACGTATCCGTTCCCGTATTCACGACCTTTCCGTTCCCGTCGTTAAGACAAATTCATTCCCGTTGTCAAGGTAATCTCGTTCCCGTCGTCAAGACAATTTTGTTTCTACCGTCAATTTTGTTCCCTTCATCAATACAATTATGCTCCTATTGATGCAATTTCTCCATTCCCATAGTCACGACTTGTCTGTTCCCATCATCATGACATCTCGTTCTTGTAGTAATGACTTATTCGTTCCCGTAGTAACGACCTATCTGTTTCCGTCGTCAAGACAATTTCATTTCCGTATCAAGACATTTTTGTTTCTGTTTTCATGACATCTCCATTCTCGTAGTCATGACCTTTTCGTTCCCGGCTCAAGACAAATCCATTCCTGTCGTCAAGACAATTTTATCCCTGTCGTCAAGACAATTTCATTCCCTATCGTCATGACATTTCTGTTCTCGTTGTTTGTTCACCCCTTATTTTCTGCACTTTTGTACATATAAAAAAGAAAGAGAAAATCATAAAAAATACACCGATCAAAATTTTATCTTTTTTTATCCAAGCGTGAAAATTTTTCTCTTTCTTTTTTATCTATTTTTAACAAATTCTTACTATGATCTCTTCAAATCTATTTGTATTTTCTTTCTAAAATAATTTTCTAAAAGAAATTGGCCAATCGTATATGTAAGGAACGAGTTTACCATTTTTCATTTCCATTTCCGGTTCTCTATTCGTTGTCGTTCCAATTTCTTCTTCCAACTCATTTTCATTTCCTTTTTCGTACCCATTGCAGTTTTCATATTTGCTTTCGCTTTCATTTCTACGTGTGTTTCTGTTGTTTAGAGGGTGTTTGATTTGATTTTGAGCGTCTTAGAAGGGATTTCTCGAGTTTTTCTCACACTTTCAATGAAAGCACCAAAATGTAAAAGATTTTTTCCTCACACACTCAAAGAAGTAATTGAGAGAGAGGGGGGAAGAGAGAGAGAGAGAGAGAGAGAGAGAGAGAGAGTACTCAAAGAAGACTATTTTTTGGTGATTAATATTGCCACTCTTGAAGTTACAAATAGCCTTTATTTATAAGGTGCTCATGAGATCTTGATACATATCTTAAAACGAGAAGTATTCTCCTAAGGATGGAATATTCACTGTATTCCAAGAAGATTTAACCATAATTAAAAGATTACAATCAAATTTGGGGGGATTCACAAGCATAATTAATAACTTGTCAGAATATTCCCCCCGAATTTGAGGAATTTGACTATAACTGTTAGACTGGTCTTGATTAGATTTTTGTCTTTCCGCTCAGCCTTTTCTGTTCTACCACGTCAATGGCCTTCTCGGCTTCCTCTAGTTGGTTCCTTTTTATACACATGTCTCTGATGATTTTACTCATGTTCATTGGGACTACTATGCACTCTATCATTTAACAAGATTAGTCTGAACAAACGTTAAATTCATTTCTATACCTTTTAGATTAAGAGATCAGATCAAGTCAAGTGACCCACTCACTTTTTTAAAAAAAAATTAGTATAGGAAATTTATGATTTATGATTTTTTTTATTTTTGACCCATTGAATTTTCACATGTGACCCCACTAGATTTCTTCAGATTTTGTTCTTTTATTTTCATTTTTAACCCTAAAATATTTTATTATTAACCCCTAAATTAAAAACCCTAATTTCACTACCTTCCTCACCCGACCATTTCCCCAAAAAAACTCATCCATTTCTTCGTGACTTCATCTTCCTCACCTGACCTTGTATTGGTGGTCCCCTAGCCCAAGCCCGACGATGCCAATGGATGAAGCTGCACTAGTAAGACAACACTTCACGACGGTCGACGATGGAGCTTCACTCTCTCTATATCTCGAGCTCTATCTCTCGAACTGTCTTTTCTCTCAAGCTTTGTCTTCTCTCTCGAGCTCTGCCTCACGAGCTTTGCACGACACCAATGACCAAGGTATTTCTTCTCTCTCGAGCTATCTCTCGAGCTCTGTCTACAACGACCGACGAGTTTTTGAGGCACAATTTGAGTTTCTTATATGTATTTTCCTATGTATTCTTGAGATTACTGTTGATTGCTGTTGAGATCTGTTACGATTTCATTCTATGTGATTCTTTCATTCTGATATGTATGTTGCTATGTATGTTTTAGATGTTTTCCAACTGAGACCTGTTGTATTGATATGTATTTTTCTAATTGATGTATATTTTTTATTATGTTAACTGTTGTGAAGAAATTGTGGCTAATTATTAGGAATCTGATGCAGTTTTGTGACTTATTATTTAATAGGAATTTGTTTCATAGTTATGTTTTTGTGAGATTTATATTGAAGTGAGTATGAAATTGTAAACTACCTCGAGAAAGAAAGATGTCTAAAAATGGTAATAGTATGTCTCCATCAGTGATGGAGGGTAGTATGTTCAAAGCTTGGGTTTAATCTATGATCATTTTGTTTGTAGTTATTACTTGCTGGAAATATTTTAGTTTCCTTTTGGGACTAAGTGCTTTGTTTTTATTTTTCTGTGTTAAACAGCTAAAACAAATCCATGAGATTAAATATTCCCTTTTCGTGAAGGAAAGATACAGGCTCGTTGAAAATCAAGAGGAGAAAATATGTGGTCAAATTCAAGAAGTGATCCTACTCGATGTTTTCATTGTAAGGGCTACATAAATTCGTTCATAAAGTTTATTGATCAGGGAAGGCGATTCATCTATAACTTTTGTGGTTAATATAGATATTGCTCAAAAAATTTTATTGTATCTTTTTCTTGGTTAAATATGTTAGCTTGCCTCTGTTTTAGTTATGGAAAGTACTATTGGGAACGTAAAGAACAAAGTCATATTAAGCTCGACTTGAAAAATATACCGTAAAATAATGAATTTTATAAAAAAAAATAATCAGTGAAAAAATATTGTAAAATTGTACTATAAAATTATAGCATGTCATAAAAGACACCGATAAAAATATATGCTGTAAAAGATGGTGGCCTCACTGAACTAAATTCTTGGTTTCGCCCTGATTATTGTTAGCACTTGTATAATTCGTAATTATGAAAAAAGTAATACTATATGTATTACTGCGCACGATGATAAGATGAGATGAAACAAAAATTATCGCTATCACAAAATTGTGAAATTTACCTTATAATAGGTCTAGTATAATTTGTGTTTTCAGGAAAAAAATACAAACAATTATAAAATATTTTATGTGTCAATCATTTATAAGTTGATAGTCTCTAACTCATTAAAATATTTTTAAAACATAAACCTATAGATGATTAACAAATCAGTCAATCACTTAAAACTTGATCAATTACTTAATCGGTTGTGAATTACTCAATAAAAAAATATAGTAATTACCCAATAATGAAACGTGCATGAACACACCTATATAACGGTGCTAGTGGGAGACAAATTAATATAAAATAAAATCCTCAAAATTAAGAATTGAAATTAAAAGTGTAACAAATTAGAGAAATATTTAGTTTAAAGAGAAGAAAAAGAAGGGAAAAATAAAAAATATGTAGAGAAAGTTTTGGAAGCACATGGTGGCATGTGGGGGCTGCCCCACCGTGGAAACGCCGAACGTGTGTGCGTTGCGCGACAGTACACCCCCGTCTTTCCCGGAATGGAGGTTGCTTGGTCGGGCTGCTGTACGTTTCAGTTAAGGACCACTTCTATTTGTACGATGCCATTCTTTTTTATTACTAAAAACAAAATAAAATTTTATGATTATGGTTTCGGTACTAAGAGACGACTTATCATTAGATCATTTTATGTAATTAATATGAGATGATTTAACGATAGATTAAATTTTAGTGCCGTAACATGATCTGAAAAAGAAAGTCTACAACGAATGAACTAGAGTTTGTCATTCGATTTTTATTTGATTAATGTCAATTTACTTCTTGTACTTAATTTGTTCTATATTTTTAAATCAACTACAATTCAACCCATACTTTTATTTTATTTACATAGATTTATTAGTTATACAAATGACTTGCACGTGTGAAAAATTGTTTGAGCGTATGTCCAAAAGGATGCAGTATCCCCGTTAACAAACGGACATTGACGGAGGGTTTGAATTCTAATAATTTCGAAACGTAGGAATTAAGTTAACAAATTTAATTCATGATGCCCATATTGACAACTTAGTTAAACTTAGAGGATCAATATTAAGCTTAATCTTCCCAAATAAAAACAAATTATTTCTTTCTTAAAAAAGATATATCAGGTTTATAACTAGACTCTACAAGAAAATATATATCTTGTTGGTGCATATTAAATCTAACAATATTTTTAAGATTTGACCTCGACAATGCAATTGCAAATGGTCTAGGTTACCATATATAGAGTAATATTTCCTAATAATATGTACAATGTGTCCAAGAAAATGGTCTAAAAAACAAACAAAAAAATACTTAATTAACAAGAAAAAAACTAATGTTGAGGCACAATGGACCCATACACCGAAAGAATGAAAAACAAGATGGCAAAAGAAAAAAAAAGTTAGCTGGTAATCACTTGATTTAGCCCATACTTTTCACTAACCCATGCTATGATGATGTGTGTTATATGATAAAACTGCATTACATGATCTTTCGGATCCATCAAATTCTTAATTTCTTTTTCTTTCTCTTTTCTTAGTGCTTGAACATTTATGCTCAATTGATGAGCTTAATTTGGATTTGAATGTTTGTTTCCCCCTTAGATTTAAGGTTTAAATTCTTAATTTATGAGTCGTTAAAGATGGAGGGACGCTTTTTTAAGATGTAGGTGTTGTACAAAATAATTCTTGGGATTTTATGCCCATGACATTAATGTTGATTATTTATCCTCACCCGTGTAGAAAATTTTTTAAAGGCACGGTACATAAACATCGTGAGATTAATCCTATTCGGATATAAACCTTCTTGAACACCCATATTGTACATAAAAAGATAGCTAGCTAAGATTAGATTGAGAAATTTAAGTCACTCAAAATCGAAGGATGGAGTGACTCCAACGATTTTTCTAAAAGAATAGATGGAGAGATTCAAGCCATTTTATTAGCTCGATGTAAAGAAAATAACTGATAATGTTGTTGAAATGTAAATTTTTGAAGGGGCGAGTAAAAAGTTCTTCGTTCGCTCTAAAATTGATTTGGTATGTTACTAGATAAAGGTTTGGGTTTGTCCAATGTGTAAGACATCTCTCAATTTTTTACTATAACAAATAGGTTTTGGAAGTGAATAACAAAGTTTGCATGTGGTTTTTGAAAAATATCATTAGGTTCATGGTTCATGATATTTGAAGTCATCTGAGTCACTCATGATTTTTAATATATCAGTGTATGTGACCATAACTATTTATAACAATTTATCTCTTGATTACCACAAGATCCTCTCACATAAGAAGACCATAATTCTAATCTGTGCTTCTATTGTTAAGTATGGAAGTTATTTCGAAAAGAATTATTCACCTTGTTCAGCTTAATAAGAGAGTAATGTCCGATCAGCATCTTTAATTCATATTTCAATGGTCGTAGTAAACAAAAATCAAATCATATTGAAATATAATATGAGATTCAATTTCAAAATTTTAAAATACAATGGAATTGCAAAATGTGTAATTTCAAAAATTACACTGTCAAATTATAAGACGAATAATTTTCTTTTACGAAGATAGAGAGAAGCTGGCTGATGGCGGTGAATTTTGAAATTAGAAAGAAGAGGGGAACATGTCAACGAGCTTAATCTAGGACGTGGAGAGGACAGGCGACAATTGCATGGAATTGCATGCACTCTTTTGTCAATATATCACTGACACTATCTACCAAACACAGATGCCCGACACGATTCAAGATAAGAGGATTTGTCTATATGATTAAACCCAAGACTCTCTGTCATTGTTTTTTTTACCCTTTTCCCAACCACTAGTTTTCTCTCTCCGTTGATTTTTTATTCTCTTCTCATTTTCTCTTCTCATTTTATTCATCTAAAATAATCATAGTAATTAAATTGGTAAAACTTATAATGGCTGATAAAATAGATTGTAATATGTAGTTGTTTGATAATCTATGAAATAACGAGTTATTCTAAGATTTATATGTTTGATATAGTTTAAATTTTGTATAAATTTATATAAATAATTGGACAGTACATAAATAGCCTTTGCCAAAAGTATTTTGGTGTTCAATTTTATGTCAATTTTAATTATGTTTTATTAAATTTTAATTAAATTAATAGTTTTAGACTAAATTTTATAAATTTAATTTTAATTAAATTAATAGAATTTATGATATAATGGGAAAATTCCTCAAGCCTCTAATGTAGTTTTGTTTAACCAGACCCTCCTTCTATTTTCAAAATTTATAGGAGCCTCCTCTATTTTAAGATTTTTTTTAACAAATAAACCCAACAACATTATTTGCACACTAGATTCATTAAACTAAATTTTAGTGTCAAGTTTTCCCTTAAGAATTCATGTCTAGGGAAGATGCCAGTAGTTCTCTCGGGGAACCAATTTTTTCAAGAGTTTTCTCAAATGAGGGGTAAATTTTCTTCTTTCAAAACTCGTGTTATTTCGCTTAATAAAAAAATACACTTTTTATATTGTATGTCAAATTTTTATTACTTTTAGTATAAGGTTATTTCTAGAAGACTAAGTCAAATTGCAGGCTAATAGTAAAACTCAGCTATGATTGAGTTCAATACTACGATTCAGCTTAGCTTCTGTCAGGGCTAAGTTATTGATAATAGCAATATCATTTTCTGTGTCATCCTACTTTCTCACGTTCTAAAACCTACTCTTAGCTCAGCCCTAACATAAGCTAAGCTTAATCATGATATTGCAATGTCCAACCCTCAGCCATCTCAGCTCGGGAGAGGCATTAACAACCTCTTCAACACCCCGTCAAGCCTAAAAAAGCTCAAAATCACAGACCACCATTAGCACAAAGCCAAAAGAGAAACAGATGAAAAAAGGTGAGAGAAAGCACATGGCATCACTCTACTCATTGTACCCCAACTACCTGTCAAAATAGTAACATGTCAGTGTCCAGCAATGAAGACTATTGTCTGATCAGAGGAATAAGTAGGAAAAGGGTTGGTCAGAAAGAACCCTCCGTAAAAGGGCTTGTGGAAATGGCCCCAAACACAATCACGAACGAAGCTTAAAATACAGATAATGATCGGTTTGCCGTAAAGCATAACTCAAGCTGAAAGACCTAGATGCAACACCAATCACGAACTAGTAGAGCCCTATATCTAGAGAATTAAGCTACTCATAACATTACAAATCAAGGCTCATGGCGCAGACATGAGCCATGAGATAAAACACTTATCTCAGCAACTTCCTAAATTGATCCATAATCATCGAAAAATCTATCCTAAGCTCGATAAAATGAAAGCAGCAACCCAGCCTAATATCCCATCCATAATGCCCCCCATACAAGCTTGGAGAGGCTGAATAAACCCAGACCAAGTCATCCCTAGTACAAGTTACCCACGAGTCTAATCAGTCTATGCGCACGCATCGAGTGTTGATGATAGGAGGATAATTTAAGTAAAATGGTTTTAAGATTCTTATAAGTTTTTTTTCTCTAGAGAAATTTGAAGAAAATGGTAGAGAAGGAAAAAGACAGAGAAGCAAGAAAAGACAAATTCTGAATAATGCAATTCATTGAAAGAAAAAAATGACACCGTAATTATATCCTTGACGGAAAATGACTCGCTATGATTAAAAGAGATCAAACCAATTAAAGACTAACTAAAAGCAATCTCCTCAAACTGATGTCAGGGGTGAAGGGCATCAATTTGCTTCTTAAGAATGTAAAACGAGGAGTTGATAATGGCTTTGTGAAGAGATCAGCAAGTTGATTTTTTGAGTTAATGTGCTTCACTTAAAGATCTTTCCCGACTACTCTTTCCCTAACAAAATGATAATCAATTTCAACATGCTTAGTTCTAGCATGAAAAATAGGATTAAAAGCTAAGGAAATAGTAGAGGTTTTACCACAGTATAATATAGGAGGAAAAGCTAAGTAGAAATGTAAATCACAAAGAAGTAGTATAATCCAACTTAATTCAGCAGAAGTATTTGCAAGCGCTTTGTACTCTGCTTCACTAGAGGACCTAGCAACTGTGGGTTGCTTTTTGTCACTCCAGGAGATAGGATTAGCTCCTAAGAAAATAATATAACATGTTGTAGAGCGTCTGTCAGAAGGATTCCCTGCCCAGTCAACATCACTAAATGCTTAAACAAGGAGGGATCCTGGTTTATAAGTTATGCCATAAAGCACAGTACCTACAATGTATCTCAAAATTCTTTTAACAGCAGTGAAATGAGCAAAAGTAGGAGCATGCATAAATTGACATACACGGTTCACAGCAAGACTAATATCAGGTCGAGTAAATGTTTGATCCTGTAAGGATCCAACAATGCTTCTATATTCTATAATAGTTGACAAATGAGAACCAACATGTTTATACATAAGGGTTTTCGTAGAACAAGGTGAGTTGCAATAGAAAGTATTTAAGACTACCTAAATTAATCATCTCAAATTCAAGTTCCAGATAAGAAATAAGTTGATCTATATAAGCTGTATTAGTACCGGTTAATATAATACCATCAACATAAAGAAGTAAATATGTGAGAGACTTATCTTTTGTGTGGACAAAAAGAGAAGAATCAGCCTGTGAGGCAGTGAACCCGAGAGTAAGAAGATGAGAGGTGAACCTGCAAACCAAGCTCCCGGAGCTTGCTTCAGGCCATAGATAGATTTATGTGACCTGCAAACGTGATTTGGAAAAACAGAACTAACTAAGCCAGGGGGTTGTTCCATGTAAACTTCTTCATTTAACAAGCCATGTAGAAAAGTGTTTTTAACATCTAATTGTGTCGAGCTACACTTCGTTCTGGGTGATATTTGAACTTGTAAACCCATTTACAACCAACTAATTTTTTGCCCTGAGGTAGAGGAACCAAAGTCCAAGTGTTCTGGTTTTGTAAAGTAGTGTATTCTTGTTGCATAGCGGTAACCCAATCAAAATTTTTAGAAGCAGAGGTAAAAAAGGTAGGCTCAGTGGCCTTAGGCAACAAAAATGCAGCATAAATTTTTTTCTTAGAAATTCCAGATTTTGATCTTGTTTGCATGCTTTGAGTATTAGTTGGTGGTAGCACATTAGGAATTGAAGTTGGCCGTGTGTGTGTGAGCGGGTTCAATATTCAAATCAACAGAAAGAGCATTAGAAATATCAGGAAGAACAACAACATTTTCAGGAAGAGAATCAACATTAATATTAGTAGGAAAACTAGTATTAGAAAGCCTAGATCCATGATTTTGAGTACTAATAGAATTAATATTGTCACCATGTATAGTAGAGATAATATTAAATTTATCATGGGCAGAATGTAAAGCACCTCCATGTGAACTCAGTACTAACAATATTGTCAAAAGGTCTATTAATAGCAGATTTTTTTTTATCAAATCCTGATATGGGAATAAATTTTCATCAAAAATAACATTTTTAGAAGTGTAGGTCTTAACATAAATATCCCTTATATTCCAAGGCATAGTCGAAACACACATTGAATAGACTTAGATTGAAGTTTGTGTGCCATATATGGTTTGGGATAAGGATAACAAATACAACCGAAAACTCTAAGGTATTTATTATCAGGTATTCTGCCAAATAAAGCTTCAAAATGAGACTTATTATCCAAAAAAGAAGTAGGCATTCTATTAATAAAAAAGACAGCTGTAGCAAAAGCATTATACCAAAATTCCAAAGGGAGAGAAGCAGTATGAAGTAAAGCAAGAACAGTCTCAACTAAGTGCCTATGCTTCCTTTCAGTAACCCATTTTGTTGTGGGGTGTAAGGACACGATTTTTGGTGTACAACACCATATGTCTCAAGGTAAGACTTGAAGCACAAACTGGAGTATTCACCAATTCCATCTGTTCTTAGGGTTTTGACCCTTTTGGATAATAAGTTCTCTACAAAGGGCTTAAACCTTTGAAAAATAGAGGAGACCTCAGATTTTTGAACCATAGGGAAAATCAAGGTATACCTAGACATGCCATCCACAAATGAAACATAATAACGATATCCTTTAATAGAAACAACACGAGAAAGCCCTTAAACATCACTATGCAAGAGCTGAAGAGGAGAATTAGAGACAGATTGAGATAAAGGAAAAGACAGTTTTGTCATTTTACTCATTATGCAGCTAGTACATTTACAATCATCACAAGTAGAAAAGGATTTTGAAACACAAGATATTCCAGCCTTATTAAAAATCTGCCTAAGAATTGAATTTGAGCAATGACCTATTCTATTATGACATATTCTATCTAAGGACTTAGTACCAATTAAAGCAACAGAAACATGATCTTTATCAGTCTTTTGGTGTGTGATGACAGTAGTTGGAATTGGGTAGAGCCCATTTTTACTAGGGCCTCTGTAAAGAACTCGAACCGGCCCTTATCTTGGATAAGGAAATAAGATTCATCAAATAAAAGTATGTAATTATTATATTTGTAACACTTATAGACAGAAAACAAATTTGAAGTTAAATCAGGCACACAAAATAGCTCAGGCATAGGAAAAGAATGAGAACAAGTAGGCAAGAAACCAGAGCCTGAGTGCGTAATCTGTAGGGTTTGGACATTTCTTACTGCCACATTATCCTCTCCACTATACTCAAAGAAAGAAAATAGGTTGCTCAATTCTGGGGTGAGATGTGAGTTGCATCCGGTATCTGTGAGCCAAACTTGGTATTGACCAGTAGATTGGTTTACAATAGTTGCCATAGCTACTAGTGTTGATGGTGGACTTCTCCCTTGAAATGAGAAATTCATGCAATCATATCAATCAACAGTCGTATGCCCTATTTTCTGACATATTTGACATTGAGGTCTGCTTCCTTGAGGTCTAAGATTTTGATTTGAACCGTGACTAATTCCACCCTTGAATGAGGTCTGAGTTGGATGAGAGAGAGGAGCTCCAAGAATTGAATTAGGCAGCCCAGACAAATTATTAAAGAAAGGTTTTCCTCTTCCATTGTTGAACCTTCCTTGACCGAATCTTCCCCCTCTAAATCCTTCAGAACCTCTGCCTCTATTATTTCCTTTGCCAAAATTTGGGCTTTGTGTTGTCAACAATGCAGTGGTAGGAAAAAGTCCTTCATGGTGATTTAGTTGGGACTCAAGAAATTTCTCCTCTGCCTTGAGTAAAATATGGAGCTCTTCAAGAGTTAAAGGCTCTGCCCTAGTCTTTATCGAGGTTTGAATAACTTTATATTCCATTGGGAGACCATTAAGTGTGAATATCAACACATCCTCATCATCAACCAAAATTGAGACAGCTGCCAACTTATCTTTTAATTCCTTAATTCTTTGTATATAAGAGTCAAGATTCTCATTTGATTTCTTTAGAAAATATTACAAATCAGACTTTAATTGTAAAATATTGGATCTTGAAATAGATGAATACCTTCTTTCAATGGAGTTTCATACCTCCATTGACTTTCTGCAGCCAATCACATACGACAGAGCCATGGGCGACAGGGTGGCATTAATCAACTTGATGAGAGCCTAGTCTTGGGCAGTCCACTAAGTGAATCTGGGATTAATAATTATTGTTACCTCACATTACCGTCGATCAGGAACTGGCTAGGGCATGGTAAAGATCCGTCAACGTAACCGAACATGGAATGGGCTTTCAAGATTGAGGTTATTTGGTAAGTCAAGATGGATTGAGATGAGATTACAAATATTGGAGAGAAGGGAGATGGGAGAGTGAATCTGAAGGTCGACACCATTTTTTATGGGAATCTGAGTTTAAGCACGAGCTTCGATCTGAGGCTATTTCGGTTGGATCGTTGGCCATATGGACGTTTATCACTCAAGGCTCTGATACTATGAAGAAAATGGTAGAGATGTTGGAGATGGACGATGATAGAGAAGCAAGAGAATAATAAGGAAGCAGGTGTTCGAAGTAAGAAGGAAGAGAGAAAGAGAGAGAAGCAAGAAAAGATAAATTCTAAATAATGCAATTCAGTGAAAGAGAAAAAGAACACCCTAATTATATCCTTGACAAAAAAGGAGTCGCTATGATTAAAAGAGATAAAGCCAACTAAAGACTAACTAAAAGTAATCTGCTAAAAACAACTAACCACTATTACATATATTTACATTATTCTTAACAAAATTTCCATCAACCACACCATAATAGTTGATCTTATAGGTTAGCTGTAGTTAATGCTCGAAACAACAGAGATGAACAGAGCAAGAAAGTGAAGAGAAGAAGAAGTTTGGAGAATTGAAGAAGATAATCTTGTTGTATAATGCTTTTGGGTTGGAGATCCCAAAATTTGGGTGTCGAAGCTTACAATGTGCTGCTTAACTGGGTTAGGGTCAGAGATTATGGTTCCTTGGTCCACCAAGTGGGTGATCTTTGCTCTAACTCAATTCATTGGAAAAAGACGTGAGTGTTTTGGTCACCCAAACTAAGCCATTGCACTATGGATTTCTGTTTAAATAATCTCTCTTTAGCTTTTCTTAGTTCCAAGTATTCAATATATGCAAGATGCTCTTGCTTCTGAAGCTCATGGTTGGATATGGTATTAGCTAGTAACTATTGGATTTTCTGAAGATTGGCCCTTGCTAACCTGGTTCTTGAGGAGATGTCATTGCAACGTATCTGATTGAATATCTTTAAGGGCTTTTTGATAGCTCTAAGCTTAGAGCAGGCTTTAAACATGGAAGTTCCATGGACTTTAGTAGCCTAGGCTTGTTCTAGTGTGGTCCAAAAGTCATGTCTATCAAACCAGAAATGGAAGAACTTGAAGGTAGGCTTTGGTTTGGGTTAGGTTTTTCCCATTTGAAGGACAATGAGATCGCTGTCAGATATGCCTGGGGGGCAAAATGACAGGTAGTATCTGCGAATTGGTCCACCTAGTTAGTCTTTCTGAAGGCTCTGTCAAGCTTGCACACAATAAATGTCCCATCATGATGTTTGTTGCTCCAAGTGAACTAATAACCTAAGTAAGCTAGATCCTGAAGTTCAACCATGTTCAAACAGTTAGTGAAATCAGACATATCATCTGTCCAACCAGCCTCGCCACCATATTTCTCATCAAGGCTAGTGATGACATTGAAGTCCCCCAAAGCAAGCCAATGGGAGCTAGAGCATATTGCATGGTGATCAACCAGAGAGCTCCAAATTTGTTTCCTTTCCTGCTTAGAGTTAGCAGCATAGATAAAAAACACAAAACGTGTGACCTAACTATCAATATCAACCAATTTACATAAAATAGCCTGATCTAAGACTTCAATGGGAGTGAGATCAATACTACCACTATCTCAGGCCACCCAAATCCTACCACTTCTAGCATGTTGGTAGTTAGTAATGCATTGCCAATATGGAAACACACTAGCAGAGAGAGGTTGAAATGAAGGAGCTTTCACTTTAGTCTCAATGACAAAACAAATAGAGAGATTAAAATCCCTACAAAATTTTCTTACATTAGATTATTTTTGTGTACCATTCAGCCCCCTAATGTTCCCAAGTGGCTAAATTAAACATTAAATTATTGGTTGTGGAAAGTCCCACTTGATACCTGACCTTTCCCGCCCATTTTTTCAGGATGGGGTGTAGACTGCCCTTTCTTTTTCTTCCCTGAACTTGATGTAGGAGGAAGAATGTCAAGGGGGATTGGAGATCCTGGGGTTTGATATCATTTTGTGTCATGAGTGACGCCAGAAGGGTATGAAGAAGTGTTGTCTTTTATGTGGTTTTCAATGATAGTGGGTTCACCAAAGCAAATACATGTGGTTCAAGATCAAATTTGACTACCTCACTGATGGGTGGGGGAACAATGGTCTCAGTGCAAGTTTGGGTAGCTTGAATGGGGGGATTTTTTTTGCTAAGGCACATAGTCACAATCGTGGACAAAGAGACCACACTGATGACATTTCTTTGGCAGACCTTCATACTCCACATTGACAGTTATTAGATTCCATCCTTTTATCCCTATATCAACATCAAAATGCTTGAATTCTCTGGATTGGACAGAAATCTCAACACACACTCTAGCATATCATTTACTAATCCATCTTACAATTATAGAATCAGAGTATAAGGGTACTCCTACTTCACTTGCAATGTGGCTTAGAGCTCTAGCAGACCAAAGCTCAACTGGGATGTGCCAGAGCTTGACCCAGATTGGAAGTTTTGATACTATGTCTTTGGCAAAGTGGGTGTTAGGTTGCCAAGGTTTAAAAATGAATGGTTTCCCCAGTAAATGCCAAGGGCCATCCCCAAGAAAGGATTCCCTATCTTCTAAGGAGTCAAACTTAAGATAAAAGAGACTGTTTAATGCAGAAACTTCAGTAAGTCCCATATTCTTCAATATTTGCATTGTAATTTTTTTGACAAGGTGCAGTGGAGCAATCTTGCCAATAAAGAACCCAACCTGACAGCTATCCCATTTAGCAAAGCTTTCCTGAGCAACCCATCTTGGCAGTTTAACCATGACTCTCTCTACATCAAATATTGTAGTGTCTTCATAGCCTAGTAGAAGTCTAAACTTCTAGTTATTTTTTACTTTCTCTATCCAGGTACCATCTTTCCTCTCAATAGATGGATATTCATGACAGAGCTTTTCATAAACTTGGTTATTTTCATGGAGGAGTTGGTTATGTGGGTTATGGGGAGGATAATACTCGTAACTCCTTCTGACACCCTGTGTGAAAGCATATAATTCTTGTTCCTCAACAACTTCATCATATTCTGGAAAACCAGAAGGGTTAAGTCGTTTAGCACTTGGGGAAGACAGTGATGTGGTAGCAATGGTGTCCTTTTGTTGTAACGAGATCTATCCAACTTGTAAAGGCAAAGGAGTAATGGGAACAACGTCCATTTTCAAGCATGGTTTTTCATTAATGCAGGTGTCTTGTGCAGGAGAAATGGCTTGAAATTTTCCTTTCTCCTTAAAAGGTGCATGCAAGTCTGTACATAGGGACGTAACGTCCTTATCACATATAGAAGGGAGTTGGACATTTTTTTTAAAAATGGCGCTGAGTTGGTTGGTCCCTGATCGTCCACGTGGCCACGAATAGGTTTAGACGTAACCGTTGGGCAAAGACCTTCCTCCCTGTTCAGATTGCTCCATCGAGCTCTTCTTTTGGCTAATGGCTCCCTATAAACCTTCTTGAGGTTGTCTATTAACAGGACCTGCGCATTGAGTGATGAGGCCACTTGTTTATTGTTTTCCTTCAACTCATTTATCCCTGATCCATTTTGTGCATTAACTTCATGAACGGGCCCACTGGTTAACTGCATTGATGAGAAGCATAAATGCAAGTTGGAGTTTTCCTTTGACTCTGGGGAGAGTAAATGCTTTAAATCCAGAATAAGGTTGTTGGTAATAAATGCATGGTCTTGTGCAACTAAGAAACCTCGTACCTCGAGTAACTGGTCTACAATAATGGCAGGAGCAGCATTATCTTCAAATGTAGAAGAAGGAGATTGATTTTGTTCATTTCTTTGTAGAGTTTCTAGACCCAAATGTTTTGGGGAAGTAGTAGCTAGGTTGGTTTCAACGTATGCATCATTAACCATGTTGCCCGGAGAGAAACATCTCCTTCTGGAGGAGGAGGAGAGACCCTTGAAAGCATCTAGAGATAAGTTAGAGCCTCTCTCTCCAGAGAGCTTAGACATAACAACTTGTTTGTTTTGCAACGAGAAATTCTCAATTTCTTTTTGTTTTCTATTGTCATAGTTATAAATTCTAAAATGATTGGGATATTACATTCGAACTCCACCTCATGGTATGGTTATTAGACATAACATTGTGCTAACACATATTATCATGATTTTGTTATCTTACAAGAGGTTATAGACAAATCTCATTTCATATTTTTCAGTCTCATCATTTTCTAACAGGGCATTTTCACACTGATCAAGATTTAGACTGTCTTAGCTGACTAAGCAATATTTCAATCATTAATGAATTAATTTAGAAAATTATTATAGTGAATGATAAAATAATTATATATAAGTAATTGACACATTTCACATAGTGATCAATTAATACTTCATTTATTGCTTGGTCGGTCTAGATAATCAAGGTTGGGTTGACAGTATTTTTTTCTTTTATAGTTCTTTCTTTTAACTTTTTGTATGGAAAAAAAAGAATAACGAGGTGGTTTAGAATATCAATACATGTGTAAGAAAATACAATTTCACATGCACGTATGTATAATTTAATGGGTATAATGTTTGACCTGACAGAAATTGTCATTTTGTTGAGTTTCAATCCGCAAAGAAACAAAAAAATATATAAAAGTGAAAAGGTTCCCAAGAGAGTAAGAGAGATCAGAAATCAGTATTGGTTTTTAGAAGTCCAAATTCCCATGATTTTCGAGATTTCCAATCTCTTGGTCTGCAACGTTGCCCAGGTAAACTATAGAAATTGTAGCAAGTAGCCTATTGTTTAGGCCTGATTTAAATAATAGAAATTGGTGTTTTTGGAAGTATTTTTATTTCTATCTATAGTTATTTTCTATTCTGATGAAGAATACCCCAATAAACTAAGTACTTCTGAAAAAGTAGGGCAATTGATAATATCAACTTTAGTCCATTTTATAAAGTAAATGACATTATTATTCATGTATTTGAAGTTTTCAAGTTATTTATTATTGTAATGTTAAAGTATTATTTGGAGACCTCAAGGAAATAGATAATTTGAAGAAGAGTCAGAATGTCTTAAATGGACTGTACTTTCATTTTGAAAAGTTTGGCCTGATATCAGATATTGATTTTCAAACCTACAATTTATCATCAAAATCCCATTTGTAATGACATTTTGTGTGATTATCGAACAAGATTAAATATCACAGTACGCGTGGCAAGATCAGAATCATAGGAAAGAATAACATGTCGTGCCATAAGATCAGTTTGGACGATTATGAGAAGGAAATTGGTCATGACATGTGGCAAGCAAATACAGCAAGTCGGAGGAGCGTTAATCAAGGTCATCCAACGGGTAGATTTACTCCAAAATTTGAGGAATATTGGTTATCCCCAAAGCGAAGCTGAATCTTCCCCAAAACGGGAATATCTAGTAATCTCAAGCCGAAAATCCTTAGATATGAGAATATACCCCCACGATTTTTGTAGTAATTCCATTGTTAAAAATATGATATCAGATTCTGTAAAAAGCCTATAAATAAAGGTCAATTGTAGCATTCACAGATATATAGGAAATCAAATACAAACTACGTTACTCCATTGTCCATCGTCTTCATTCTCTCAAGCTTTCTATTATTTTTCATGTGAGTGAGAAAAAATCCATTACATTTTGGTGTTTTCATTGAGAACTGAGAAAAAGTCTCAAGAAAATTACCTCTCGAAAATTGAATGATGCCTAGAACTAGGTCGAACACCGCCCTCAATGAGGGAAACAGAACCGGGAATGGGGATGAGAATGTCAATCAACCAATTCCGCTGACGGAGATGCTCTAAACGATCATGAACGAGATGCAGGAGATGGGGCAGACGAATGCTGAAGCAGTACGCATGGCGTGCCAAACCATGTAAGACCAATTCAATACTTTACAATGGAAAGTGGAGCAGGCAAGAGCGGAGGTTAGTCGTGAACTGATCACAAAGAGACAGGAGATCTGTTCTGAGGAAACCGGGTGAGAAACTAGATGAGAATACAATGAGAACAGTAGGAACGTGTGAGATGAGGACGCGAAAATCCAGTCTCAACTTCACACAAGAGGGACAGCGGGAAAACCACGACCGTCTAAGGTCATGCCCAAAGAGGCAATGGAGGAGATGATGTAAAGGAAGAAGATAGAGCTCAGGAACTTGGGGAGTGCGCGAAAGGCTAACCTCGAGTCACACTCGTACTCCACTTAGTCCAGAAATCCTAATGGCCCCAGTACCAAGGAAGTTTATGGCGCCAAAGTTCAAGTGCTATAAGGAGAAGTCCGATCCCGTGGACCGTCTTAGACGATTCAAATAAGTCATGGCGTTGCATCAAAATGAAGATGCGCTAATATGTCGAATGTTTCCTACTAGCATAGATGGGATGGCTCTAAAAAGGTATCATTCCATTCATGCCCATTCAATTACTAACTTTATTTTCATGTCCACTGTGTTTTTAGAATAGCACTCCACGTATTGGACGGTGATAGAAGATTCAAAATACTTTTTTAACCATCTCTACTAAGAAAGGAGAATCCTTGCGCGAATACACCCACAAGTTTAAGGAAGAAATGACCAAGGTGGGAAATTGTGATGACCGAGTCGTCAGGCTGACTTTTAGATGAAGACTAGCACAAACTCACCCTATTCGACGATCTGCCAAAAGTCAAACCCTTTAACCATGGCTGAGATGTTCCAACGGGTACAGGCCTACATCACGTTGGAAAAGGAAAAGAAAACCTTGTTGAAACTGGTAGAAAGGATGACTGATGAATCCCGAAAAGAAGAACAGACCCACAGAACTGATAGAAAAATGACTCAAAAGATGGAAAAGGATGATGAACGAGGTGACATTAAACAAGACAAAACTGAGAATCGGAGAAGGTATTCAGACGAGGTCCATCATAAGGACAAGGTTTATACTCCATTACCGGTGTCGATAAACCAAGTCCTCGATATGATAAATGATAAACAGTGGCCAAAGAGACCAGCTCGCTTACAAAGAAGCCGCATTACAAGGATAAGGATACGTACTGCTCGTATCACAGAAGCAGTGGGCATTACACGAAAGACTACTTCCAACTGAAGGATTATATGGAGAAATCAGTTAAATAAGGGTATCTTAATTAATATGTGAAAATGGAGGAACCGAGATATGAAAAATAAAACCAGCTCTGCTCTTTGAGCCAAGTTTTAATGAAGGTAAGAGCCTCCTAACTCTTCCCGCTTACGGTATCTTTGTTTTTAGAGTAACATTAGCTAACACCCTTCTTCTTTTTTTCTTTTTTAGGGCACCATCTACCATAATGCTCTGCAAGAGCATTATCTTGCTACAGAGCATGAGGCTCTCACTTGGAGGAAGAAGGAAACTGAGTGCCAAGGTGCCTTGGAGGAAGCTTTAGCTGACAACGAGTGGTCAAGGAAGGCAGAATCTGAGGTTCAGATTTCTTTGGATCAGTTTGCCCGGGACGTAACAGTTGTAGCTGAGGAGCATTACCAAAATGTCAATTCCTTGAAGGATGCTCTGATGGCTTCAGAGAGTGCTTTAGTTGAAGCAGTTGAGAATCTAAACGCAGCTATGTTGGCCAAAGCTCAGGCGGAGGAACATGAGATACTGGTTGGAGAAGAATACCAAGCATTTTTTGAAAAAACTAAAGAGATACCAAATTTTCTTTTGCTATTATGATTAATTGGTAAACTCCTGCTGACAATACTTTTAGTTACCTTTTCTTGTGAACAAACACTCTTTTTCTTAGGATTCCTTTATTCTGTTTTCTGCTCAAAATTTCCCGTCTTCACATACTTGTGCATTTGTTAAAGTTCCACATTCAATTTTTATCTTATTTGATCATTTCCGCTTTCACGTACTTAGGTATTTGTCTGCTTCACGTCTTATTTCCATGTTATTTAATCATTTCCGCTTTCACATACTTGGGCATTTGTCCGCATCATGTCCTGTTTGCACTTTGTTTATTTATTCCTGTTTTCGTGTATTTAGGCGTTTGTTAGGGCTTCTCGTTCCGTTTTCACCTTATCTGATTTTTCCTGTTTGTTCATACCCCCGTTTTCTCATACTTCTTTATTTTTCACATTTTAGAGAGGGATTCTTCCACTCTCAAGGGCTTAGGCCACAAGACCGTTGTCCTTTTGATTTTCACATTTTAGAGAAGGCATCCCTACTCTCAAGGGCTTAGGGCACAAGACCGTTGACCTTTAGTTTCTACATTTTAGGGAACATGTTTCTCCATTCCCAAGGGCTTAGGCTACAAGACCACCAACCTTTTATTTACACATTTTAGGAAACTAGTTTCCCTGTTCCTAATGGATTAGGCCATAAGACCGGCGAGCTTTAGTTTCCATATTTTATGGTACATGTTTCTCCATTCCCAAGGGCTTAGGCCACAAGACCGCCAACCTTTAGCTTCCGCATTTTAGGGAACAAGTTTCCCCATTCCCAAGGGCTTAGGCCATAAGACCGTCAACCTTTAGTTTTCACATTTTATCAAAGAGAAGAAAGGAGAATTAACAAAAGATTTTACTTGGAAAACCCCTTGCGGGGAGAAAATCACGGGAATAATTATTCATTATAGCAATGTTCAAAAAAGTAAAAAAAAACTTAAACAAAGTACTTTTTCAAGTGGACTGCATTCCACAGTTTTTCCATATCTATTCCTTCCTCGGTTTCCAGGTAATAGTAACCACTACTGCCTATCAACGATTGTGGGGGCCTTTGCACTCGTAGATTTCCTATGGCCATCTTTTCAAGCGTGGATCGGGGTAGGACATTGACGGTACTCCCGTCATCAATCAACACCCTTCTTTATAAGCAGTTCCCAACTTTGATTGAAATGACTAGGGCGTCATGCTTCAGGTCCAGGTCATCAAATATCATTGTTAGGCTTTCACCATTATTTGACTTGTTTCCCCGCTCCCATTTTTCCTCCAACATTGATTTATTGCAGTATATCTTCCTCTCCTTCCTACTGGCCCCTCTTGCTCAGTTAATGCAATGATGGTGTCAATAATCCGAAGTGGTTATTTCCCATTGTCTCGTACCCATCGTGTACTCTACATGATGGCTACACGATGCCGGTGTACGCATCGTGTAGATTACACGATGCCTACACAATGCCGGTGTACCCATCGTGTAGTCTACACGATGGTTACATGATGTCGGTGTGCCCATCGTGTAATCTACACGATGTCAATGTACCCATCGTGTAGACTACACGATGTCAGTGTATCCATCGTATAGTCTACACATTGTCAGTGTACCCATCGTGTAGTCTACACGATGACAGTGTACCCATCGTGTATTCTACACGATGCTAGCATCCGGTTAGCTCCCAGCACTACTGAAAATATGAAGTAAATTAGACATAAATTGAAACAATTTCCCTCTATCCTCAAGCTTGAAACTACTACTTTTGTCTACCATAAAATTTCATGCTAAGAATATGAGAAATTATCGATAAAAAAATCACGTGAATGCACTCCAAAAATGAGCGAAAAATGGTTAAAAAAAAGTGAAACGTCGATGAAGAATTAGAAGAATGAATTGTTGCCCAAAAATGGGCAAAACCCCATTTCAGATATCGTTCAGATTTGTAAAAATAAGTAAAAACCCATTTTCAGATCTAGTTTGTCTTTTTCGATCGTCTTCTTCGGTTGGAGAGATTTGGTCATCTTTTTCGTCTTCTTTAACAAGAACGCAGAGATCGTCTTCTTTGGTTTATGCTTGTCTTTTTCGGGCAAAAATTCATTTTACAGAGAGAAAGCTTGAGCAAATCTGAAAATGAAGAAGTGAAAAAAATGAAAATTGAAGAATCCAGCAGACATCCCTCGAGCATGCGCCATATCAGCCTCGGATTGAATTCCTCGTACCATGATATTGGAAGAGTGGCGATCATGGAGGAAACATTTTCAGCCCCTCATTGAGAACCGACATATTTGGAAGGAACATACTCATTTTCAGTAGCAGGAGGAGGAGGAGACACGCGAGGATCAGTCTGTTCCCTTGGCCCGACTGAATCACTCTCAAAGATGGGACTACTAAGCACAACGGGTGGTGGTGGCACCAGATTCCTCGATGAACTGGAGGCGTCTGTTCTCGGACGAAAATTTCTCTCATCCTCCACTACTCCTAGAATTCTACTCTGCATGCACTTCGACGTATTTTCTGGATCAAGAATTCCTCAGAACAAATTTTAAATCTCCTCGTCTTCCGGGTGGAAAGTGGGGATAGGAATACCTCTCAGGAGGTCAGGATAGGAAGGAAAAGAAGTATGTGCAGATGAAGTTACAACAAAAGTCGCGGCTGGGATGAAGGCAACTTCTACTTATCTCTAGGGATCCAAAAGATCGTTTCGGTCCCGTTCTCAGCAACGAAAAACCATGTTGATCTTGTCGATAAAAGACTTTGACAGGTATAGTTTCTTGTTCTTCTTAGGACCTGCACGAAGGACAATTTATCAGAAATGAAACAAACAAAAAGAAAGTAAAAAGCAAAAAAAAAGGTAAAGAACCGGAGCTCCATCAACTTACTGAAAACACCCTAATATATAGGGATGGTCCAGTGGCCATCACCACCTCAGTTCCCGCCGATCAGTAAGGTATCCCGCTCCCATCCTTTATCTCCTTTTAGAAGGGCGGTTATCAACTTTCCCCTCGGCTTGGAAGAACGGGGGGCAAGGCTTCAAAACCTAAGAGAATCCTATATGAACTAGGGGTAATTTGGGAAAGAGCTAAACCTACAGTTATGGAAAAATTCATGTAAGAAGGGGAGAAGGGGAGCTTGAGACCTAAGGCGCACATTGGGCTTGGGTTATCTGGTAAGGAGGGGAACATGGTATTCCAGTGGTGTTACTCTCTCCTAATCCACAAAAGATACTCGGGGGAAAGAATCCCAGTGAGAGGCTATGAAGCACTTGAGTTCCTCTTGGGGTCTGACTAAGAGAATGTTAGGCCTGAAAACAGTCTCTTCCCCCATGGCAAAAGGAGAAAAATGGAAAAGAGAGATCAAAGAAGAAGAAGAACACTTTCGGGAATTGAGGTTGCAAGTAATAAAATGAAATGGTATAGTTCTCTTTTAATAGGCAGTGGACTCCAAAAAGATGTCAAAATGCTAAATTCTAAAAAGAAAAGTTGAAAAGACGGTCATGATTGATAAACACGGGAACCAAACCGATGTGAGTACGGGAAAATGAGGAAATGCCAGTTGACAATAAGGGAAAAGGATATCCTCTAAACTTTCCTTTTCAAGAATAGAAAGTTGAGTACGGGAAGACGTAATGGTGATAAGACATAATATAAAGCTCTGAAAGATTAGACATGGGGGATATATGTGGAAGAGCCGAGAGAAATGTCAGTGAGAACGGGGAACGAAGTGTCACGGCTCACATGTATGTGCTCCTTCATACTTACTTTATTATTACTTTTTATGGAGTTAATAATTGCAGGTCTCGGAAAATGGTGCCAAAAAGTAGTGGAATCACATCGTAACTTCTTGAGAAACGGACTATAATCATCACACCTCAACAATAGAATTTTGTTGAGTGTAACTGAGAGTAAATGAACAGGATTAAATTTTACAGTATGCGTGGTAAGATCTAAACCAAGGAAAGAACAACATGTTGTAGCCAGAAGATCATTTTGGACGATTGCGAGAAGGAAACTGGTCATGACATGTGGCAAGCAAATACAGCAAGATGGAGGAGCGTTAATCAAGGTCATCCAACGGGCAAATTTACTCCAAAATTTAAGGAATATTGGGTCATCCCCAAAGCGAAGCTAAATCTTTCCTAGATGAGAATATCTCCTAATATCAAGCCAAAAATCCTTAGGTATGGGAATATACCCCACAATTTTATAGTAATTTCATTATTAAATATATGATATCATACTCTGTAAGAAGCCTATAATAAAGGCCAATTGTAGCATTCATGGATATATAGAAAATCAAATACAAACTACCTTACTCAATTGTCCATCATCTTCTTTTTCTCAAGCTTTCTATTATTTTTCGGAGGGAGAAAATCCTTTACAATTATCCTAATTAATTTTATCAGCGGAACTCATTCAAAGGCATGCGTAATTGTAATTAATCTCATCAAGAACATTATACCATGTCCCATTAGTATTAAAAAATTTAGAAATTTTATGAAATTACTATAGTCATGGCGGAGCTATTAGAGGGCTAGTAATATTGTTAATGTAGTTTGAGAAATACTAAGACGCAATAACTATAAACTTCAAAGAACATTGAAATTAGAAATCAGAAATTGTAGTAAACGATCATTTATATATATGGTCATTTTTAAGTTTAACAAGTTTATTTAGTTATGCATTTACTATTTACCCTTTCACTTATTTTGTAACCATCAAAACTAACTTCCCATCACTTTATTTTTTTCTTTATGTTTGTTTATGGTATTGTTTTAAAATCTACTCAAATTTGTTCAACTTGCTGTAGAAAAATTTGTCAAATCTACAATAAATAGCATAAATCGTAGAAATTTCTTTTATATTTTTTATTTAGTTTACAAGTTATTTTTTCGCAATCTGAAATAGGTACATATATTATTTACTTCTCGTTAACAAATTATTTACTTAGTAGCGGGTCGTCCTAATTTTTTTTATACTCATCTACAAAGATGCTTGAGTGTAAAATAAAGATGATGAAAAATATGATATATTAGAATGTAGCATAACAGTAAGTAAAGAATTTATTAACGACAACTAAACTATATGTTTATCTATTGATAAGATAGATGCAATTGATCGAGCAAGGAATGTGAAGATCTCCAATTTCATTTTTTCTTTTCACACACAAAAAAAGAGATGGAGATCTAGCGCGAGAGAGAGAGACAGAGGATTGAGAGCAGGTAACGCACAAAGAAATTAAAGTAGGATATTTTTGGTATAATGTGTTTTAAAAAATATTTAGAAGTCGAAAAATACCATAAATAAATATAAGAAAAAATAAAAGTTATAGAATATTACTATTGATGATTACAAAAGTAAAAATGTAAAATTATAAAATAATAAATTTATAACTAACTTAAAATGGTCATGTTTCATAATATTAAATCGGTGAGAAATTTTTGCCTATAAGTTTTATAATGTGGTCATCTATGCCAAAACCCAACAAAAACTGCTATCACCCCAATGATCCAAGGGTTTGTTAAGGATTTGGGATATAATAAGAGGGATTCAAGCCATGTTTACTTGTTAGATTCAGATTACAAATCATACATATTTATATTTGTAATTCAAATCTAATTTTTATTAGAAAAGATTCAAAAACTTATTTGAGACCCACCACATTTTTGGATTTGAAATCCATGTTTTTATGGAATTCTAATCTAACTAAAAATGGGAGATTACAAATCCAAATAATCGATGGATTTAATGTGCAAAGTCAAAAATATCCTTTTTAATTAATCACTCAAACCAATAATTTATTAATTATATGACATGTTAATAAACTTATCTAATCTAACATAATCTAACTCATTTACTCCAACAATTTATAGTAAACACAATATACAAATTTTAAATCTAAATCTTAAATTCAAATCTTCAATTCAAAAATATAGTAAACGTGTTTGTATGTGAATTCCTTGGATTGCAATATTTTGTTATAATTATCCTTTAGTTAATATTTAATATATTTTTATATTCTGGAAAAATGGAAACATGAGAAAGTCTATTTTATATAATAAAACAATTCAAAAATAAAATATTCACAGAAAGCTCCTCACCTCGTTAAAAATTAAATAAAAATTAAAAAAGAGCACATTTGTGACATATTTAACAAGTCATAACGATTTTATTTTTTTCTTATCATAATATAACGTTTACATATTATTAAAGTTGATGTAGAAAGTAGTCACTTTTCTTGTATTTTACTTAAATTTGTGTGTTATGATATAAGTGATAAGTCACTAAATACTAAACAACATTTTCACACATACTAGGTTGGTGGGCACGTGTAAGCCATGTGCCGAGATTGTAATAGCGTTGATTTTTAATAGTGTTTGAATGAAAAAAACATTACCAATGCCAAAATAATACTATTCTTGATACATATAATATCTTGTAGTATTAAGACTATCATAAATATACAATATATGTAAGTCTATCACAATGAGTTACTACGTGAGGAAATTTGAATCACAGAGAGACATAGGGAGATGAGAAAACAAACATTCTTATCCAACGGTATCGAAAACGTCCAATTCAATATGAAATTGAAATATCATTAGACATGGTTCGGTTCGATCGATTTTTTGACGAAAAATCAAATCGAACCAAAATTTTGATTCGACAATAAAACCGAACCAAACCGTTCATGTCAAAAGAACCAAACCATGAGTTTCAGTTCTGTTCAGTTCTTCAGATCGATATTATTAATTAAAAATAATTATTTAAATAATTTTTAAATGATATTATTGAAAAAATAATATAAAATCAAAATTTTGTTTCAGTTCGGTTTTATATGAAATTATACATAAAATTAAAAAAAATATGAATTTAATGTTTATGTTCGATTCGATTTGAAAACCACTAAAAATTCGAACCAAATCGAAACTTACACAAATAATGAACCGATCGAATCAGTCATTTTCAGTTCAATCAGTTCAGGGACAAATTTGAACACCCCTAAATATCATCATTCGATCTCATTTGATCAAAAGAAATTCTATTAAGCCTTTAGAAGCAACAAGAGGAAAGGCAGTTGATAAATCACACTCAATAACATTACCATAATTAGTATACCGAGCATGAAAATAAAGATCATGTAATACACATCTTAGACACACCGTGGCCAGCAACAATAAAAAGCAAGAAAATTCAATTAAGCAAAAACCAAATCTTTCTTATCTAATTCAGATACCCACCTCAAAGTAACCACTATAAGAATTATTAAAAACTGAAACAAAATCGATTGATAATTCAACTGAATCAGAATACACAGAAAGACTAAGTTGATTGTAACTCTGATTATTTTCATGTGCAATTGTAGACTGCATTAAAAAAATTATTAGAGCAAGATTGTCGACCCACAAACACAAAACAAAGACAAAAACAAATAGCAAGTTCCATGAACACTATTTATAATTGATAGAATGAAGTCCCAAAAATATCTATCTGCTACAAAGACTAAACTGGCGTGTTAACAAGATGAGCAGCAGACTTCTAATGTTGCCCACGTTCCCCTTTCATATGGTGAGTAGAATATAATTTACTCCTCACAGATTCATCTAGAATAATCTTATGTAGTAATTAATAATAATATGACCAAGCAAAAAGAAGAAACTAAAAGAACAAGACAAGAATATGGGGTTGCCACCTAAGTGAGCAAAGGAAGCAACATTAATGGGGAAGGTAGAACACAAGTGTTCTGCCATTGCCACCAAAGCAACTTCTTTAACTCAAAGAGCCTGTGGGCTATTTTGCTACTACTCAACCTTTTAAATTCTTCCAATGCTTGGTTTGGCTCTCCAGCTGGCACAATTGGATCAATATACAACAGAAACAGTAAGTTCCTTTTGGTCACTTCTGGGAAAAACAAAACAACATGATTACTACTAAAATCAGCAGTTAAGACACATGCCCTCCAAAATTTCTGATGTAATCCAAGTATGACTACATTAATGCTTATACATCTTTGTTTTTTGTTGTGCCTTGTTTCAATTAGCAAGCGTTTACCGTCAGGAACGTAGTGGCCAGGTCCAAAAAGGAGTAGCATGCTGATTAGATTTATCCTAAAGTTGTCGATGGTAAAAGAAAGAAAAAGGAATCCAATCTCAGAGAGTCAAGTGGGCATGGTTGCTTGGAATCCAACCTCAGCCAAGGCCTGCCACTACCGGACCAGTGCAGAAGGCTAACAGGTCCAGGATGAAGGTTACGGCAGCTGCCCCTCACGTTATCACCTTCCAAACCGTGTTAGTTCCACTGGTGTTCGATCAGCACCACGTGTTCAGCAAAAACCAAGAGGAATGAGGGCAATGAAACCAAGGGGGGCAGGATGGAGACGCCATCACTTTAAATGGTTTTCCTTGAAAAGTCTCTGACATGAGAAAGTGATGAAGAAAGAAAAAGGATGGGTTTGTCTGCCGTTGTAATGAACAGCGGACACTGCAGTTCTCTAATAGTGATTGTCCGATCAAATCTGGACAGTCCAAACTATTAGGAGAAAGGGACAAAAATAGTTTACTTTTCTTTAAGTTTTTAACATATCCCAGCTATTCAAATCTTTTAGGATGGATTTGATTGAACTACCCTCAACAGTTAAACATCAACTATCGAGAAACTAAATCCAAAGAAAAATGGAGTATAGGGAAGGGGAGGGCTCAAATAGGGGGCAAGATGGAGACGCCATCACTTTAAATGGTTGAATTACTATCAAATCCTCAATCTAATGGTTTACAAGACAAGTCAATATATAAAATGGAAAAACTCCTAAAATGCCCTTAAACTCCTTGAATGTAGTTACGTAAACACCCAAAACCATTGTAAATGTCAGCCAAACCCTATAAAATAAATCAATTACTAAAGGGGCATTATTGATAAATGGGTACCAGAAAGTTTGACCTTTCACACTTTTATTGACAAGATAGATACTTGTGAATGAGCACTCGCTTTCCTTGTTTCAAATTCTAATGTTGTTTTTCTTAGTCCTGATATATCTTATCATTATCATTGCCCTCTTGTTTTACATGCTAAAATGCAAGCTGCATAACTCCTGTTAGTTTCAAGTTTTTTTTTTAATTTCTAGGCAGATACAGATGAGTTTTTACCTTGTGTTTCTCAAGTTTGGAATAGTAGTGGCTATGGTAATCCTTCTTTAGAAAGTTCAAGGTCACTAAATCTACTCTCAAAACTTTGAACAAAACCTATTTCTCTTATATCTCTGTTAGAGCCTTAGAGGTCTGAGAGAAGCTGGAAGCTGCCCAAAATGAGATTTTCAACAAGCCTTGCAATCCACTGAGCATGCTACTTTCCCAAACTTTATTTCCTTGAAACATGCTGAGAAAAACTTCTTGAGGCAAAAAGTCAGAGCCCAATGGATCTGTCTTGGTGACAACAACACTGATTTCTTTCATAAATTGGTTAAAAGGAACAACATCATAGCTAAACTTGTGCGGCTCAATGATAACCAAAGCATTTCTCTTAATAGTAGGGAGGACATTAAGAACCATATTGTTTAGCACTACTCTACCTTGCCTGGCAGTGAGAATAGGGATCAAGCTATTGACTGGAACATCCTGCAGGTGATCTACCCTAAAAAGATCACTGACGTGCAAGCTTCCAGCCTAACCAGAAATGTTATAGATTATGAAATCAAGGAGGTGGTTTTCTCTTGCAGCACCTCAAAAGCGCCTGGCCCTAATGGGTTTATTGCTGGTTTCTTTAAGAAGGCTTGTGATGTGTTAGAAAAGGATATGGTTAAAGCTTTTTGTACTTCTTTCAGCATGGTGAATTGCTTCCCCAACTGAACCATACTGTTATATCTTTAATCCTTAAAACTGCTCAACCTCAAAAAGTGAATGATTTCATACCTATTTCTTCCTGCAACATGGTCTATAAGCGTATCTCTAGGTTATTGACAGATAGGCTTAAAAAGGGTTCTCTCCTATCTAATTAGTGACAATCAGAATTCTTTTGTTCCTGCGAGAGGGATTGTAGATAACATATTCTTGTCTCAGAAGCTTGTTAGGTACTGTCATAGAACCTCTCCTACTACCAAATACGCCATCAAGGTTGATATCATGAAAGCCTATGATTGTGTTAGCTGGAGCTTCATTGAGAGATGTTTGAATGTCACTAGCTTCCCTCCTATCTACACCAAGTGGATCATGGCCTGCAAAATCTCTACTTCATTCCCTATCAACTTGAATGGTGAGCTCTGTGGCTATTTTAAAGGTGTTAGGGGTCTGAGACAGAGGGATTCTATTCCCCCTACTTATTTGTTTTGGTGATGGAAGGGCTTACTGGTCTACTACAACATGCTTCTACCTTACTTGGATTTAATTTCTACTAAAGATGCAAGGAGTTAGGAATTGTGAATCTATGCTTTATTGATGACCTCATCATCTTCTTCAAAGGGGACTAAAGCTCTGTTAGCCTTATAAAGGATAGCCTGGATGTGTTCTTTAGCCTCACTGGTCTCAATCCTAACCACTTGAAAAATTAGGTTTTCTTTTTTGGTGTTCCTAAATAGGTCAGGTTGATTTGCACTGAGTTGATGGGTTCCAAAGTGCCTCTCTTCCTGTTAGGTATCTTGGAATGCCACTTTTTTTTTCAGGCTAGGGAGATCTGATTGTGCTGCACTGGTTGATAGAATAACTACCTAGATAAATAGCTGGGAAGCCAAATGTTTATCTTTTATTGGTAGGATTCAATGACTTCACTTTGTGGCTATGGCTATTCAAAACTATTGGGCTGGTATGTTTATTCCCCCTAAAAAAGTCATGCAGGACATATAGAGAATTATGAGAAACTATCTTTGGTCTGGTCATCCTAACAATCATGCATGCTCTAAGTTTAAATGGTCTGAGGTATGTTCTCTAAAAGAGAGTGTGGGTTTAGGCCTAATGGACATTGTCATCTAGAATTATGCTGCTACTGCTAAACATATTTGGCTCCTCATAACTAACCCTGCAGGTTATATTTAGAGTAAATGGTGCTACAAGCACCTGATCAAGGAGAGAACTGTCTTTACTGTCAAATCCTCTCATGACTACTATTCAATCTAGAGACAGCTCCTGAAAGCTAGAGACTGGTTCACTGAGTTATGTTAAGTCAAAATTGGTAATGATCACTACCTCCCTTTGAGGTGACACTTGGCATCAGCTTGGTGTTATGTTCAACAAATTCTGATGCTAGATGAGATCTTGATACTAAAGTTAGTAGGGTTATTGATACTGGCAAGTGGTCTTGGCATGTTACCAATACCACTACTCTTATGGAGATCAATGAAGCTTCCCCTGAGTTAAGGCCTAACAGATAGTTATGGAAGCCTGCTTCAGATGGTGCTCTTTTTGTTGATTCTGCTTACTCGTCTTTAAAGCAACATAGTGGTAAAGTGTTATGGGGCAATATTATATGGTCCAGCTATAACATCACCAAACATAGTTTCATCAACTAGCTTGTTTGTAGGAACAAGCTCTCTATTAAGGACAAGCTTGTTGGAAGCGGCATTAATATGAATTTTGACTGTGTTTTATGTATAAATATGTTGGAGTCTAGGGACCATCTGTTCTTTGATTTTTCTTTTGATCAAGCTATTTGCACTGCTATCACTCAATTAGGTGATCTTCAAAGCTTTTTCTTAAGTTGGGATCATAGAATTGAGTGGCTAGCCCAATTTACTAGTAGGAAGGATCTTAGGTCCTTAATCCTTAAACTTGCTTTTAATTCTTTTGTGTATAATTTTTGGATGAAGATGAATTATAAGATCTTTGAGGGTAAAACTAGGGATCTTAATATCCTTAAAAAGATTATTGTTAATACTGTGAAGGATAGGACTTAGGGTTTTAAAGATATCTCTTGATCCTATACTAATTCCATGCTTGTGCATGGGTGAGACTTCCATCCTCATATTTTGGAGAAGCTTCTTTGATTTTGGGTTTGAGTTTGGACTGTTGTTTTTGGAGTATGCCCCTGTGTTTTTATAGCCCTTGTTTCCTTTAATACATTTTACTTTATAAAAAAAGATAAAAGGTGTTATGCAATTAAAATTTCTTGCGACATTGTTTTATGCAGTTCATTATATTTGTATATTTATAAAATAATTGTATTTAAGTATCTGAAGCTAACTCATAATTGATGCTTTCCGCATCATTCTAGATGCATAAGATGATTTAGATTTAAAAAATATTTCTACATTTTAATAAGTAAGATTTTTATTGACTGCTTTCATTATATAATATAATGTACAACATGTCATGTATTTCAAGAATCAGATAACCTTGAGGGAATTTCCGTTAAGACTAGAACCCTTATATTGGTTGAGATTGCCATTGGTTGGATGTTGGGTTCCATATTGAATTGGGCTTGCTATAGATTATTGTGTGTTGGAGAAAAAAGAATAATAGCAGAAAAATCAAAGAAAGATTGAAAATTGAATGAAAGTGTGTGATATGAAATAGAGTGAGAATTTGTCCCACATTGGAAACTCAAGGATAGAATGTTGGGTTTATAAACTCAACATTCATACCTTAGGGTTAGCCCCAAGGGGCACCCCACATTTTGTGGGAAAGAGAGAACCTAGATGGCACATGGTACTCCCTTCACGCGCGCGCCGCCGCTGGCTCGGTTCGGTTTCGGTCAAAAGATTTATTTTTGAATAAATTTTCTTAGATTTATTTGGAGAGAGATTTACTTGGAGAGGAAGTAAATATCTCCAAACAGAATCTGTAATTATCTACAGAAGATAATTAAAATATCTCCATTATAGAATAGGGCATCATTAGCGTAGAAAAACACGAACACAAAAGCATCATGCATATTGAGGGAAATACAAAGGAGTTCTGTGAGGGTCAGAGTAATCGGTTGCTGTACTCTACCTTGGATCATTGTATCCTGCAGAGACGATTCATTATAGTCTCCAAGCACCCTGTGGAGGACAATTCTTTTCTTTAGGACATTGCTTACAATCAATCCTCGATCTACATCATTTTTCCGTTCTTAATTTTGCTGTAATCATTTTTTCTGTTTTTATTTGTTTATTATATCAAATAATTTTGCTGTAATCATTTCTGTTGCAATTACGTTATAATCGTTCCTTATTTCTTTGTAATCGTTGGTTAATGAAAACATCTTGTTCCATCTCTACACATAACAATCTAAAGACAATAATCATGGAACAATCTGCTGAGATCAAAACTCTGCACGCTGAGAGACCGAAAAAATTCAAAGGGGATGACTTCAAGCAATGGCAACAGAAGATGGTCTTCTATCTAACCACTCTCAATCTAGCACATCTGCTGACGGGCGATATTCCTCCTGTACCGATGGAAGGATAATCGAACGAACTAGCATCTGCATAGGAAGCCTGGATCCATTCGGATTTCCTTTGCCGAAAATTTATCTTGAACGGCTTGGTAGACACCCTCTACAACATCTACTTGTCATTTAAGACGGCAAAGGAACTGTGGCAAGCCTTGGAAAAGATATACAAAATGGAGGATGCCGGGACGAAGAAATTTATCGTCGGGAAATTCCTGAAATACGAGATGGATGATAAGACCACGGTAACCAGTTAAGTGGAGGAGTTGCAGATCATCTTCAACAACATGAAGGTCGAGGGGATGATCGTGAATGAACCGTTCCAAGTCGCATCCATCATCAAGAAGCTGCCGCCGTCATGGAAGGACTTCAAGAATTATCTGAAGCACAAACGTAAGGAGCTCAGCATGAAGGATCTGATTGTTCGACTGAGGATAGAGGAGGACAACCGGGAAAATGAAAAGAAAGTGATGTGGGCAATCTACGGAATGAAAGCTAATGTGGTAGAAGGAAACAAATCCAATCCACCGGACAAGAAAAGGAAGATATCGACGAGCAATGCTCAAAAAGGTAATTTAGATAAATTCATTAAGGGAAGTTGCTGGATGTGCGGTAAAGCCGGACATAGAGCAAAGGACCGCCAGTTTAAGAAAGATCAAAATGAAGGTAACCAAACCCGTAACAGCGGGAAAATAAACCAAGCAAATATGATAGAGATAGATGATCTCTATGCAATGATTTCAGAGATCTATATGGTCACTGACGTCAAGGAATGGTGGGTCGACACTGGTGCTACGAAGCACGTGTGCAGTGACCGAACCATTTTTTCAACTTATGCTGAGGTTGATAAAGATGAGGTTCTCTATATGGAGAATGCCTCAAAAGCTGATGTTAAGGGAAATGGAAAGGTTGTGCTGAAATTCACATCCGGAAAACAACTTACTCTCCTAGACGTCATGCACGTGCCAGAAATTCATAGAAATTTGGTTTCAGGATCTCTTTTATGTAAAAGTGGATTTAAGCTTGTCTTTGATGCTGGTAAGTTTATTCTGACTAAGGGAGGGATGTTTGTTAGGAAGGGTTATAGTTTTTATGGTCTTTTTAAACTTAATGTGTCTGTTGTAACTCCTGCAATTATTAATAATAATTCTGCTGCTTCTTCCGTTTATATCGCTGAACTTTCTAATATTTGGCATGCTAGATTAGGTCATGTTAATTTTCGTTCCTTACAAGGTATGATTAATTTAGAACTTCTACCTAGATTTAACCTAGAAAAAGGAAACAAATGTGAAATATGCGTAGAATCTAAATTTGTAAGAAAATCATTTAAATCTGTAGAGAGAACGAATGACCTACTTGATTTAATACATAGTGATTTATGTTATTTAAAATTAACTCCTAGTAGGGGAGGTATAAAATATTTTGTTACATTTATTGATGATTTCAGTAAATATTGTTATGTATATCTGCTTCATTCAAATGATGAGACTTTGGATATGTTTAAGACATATAAGTCTGAAGTTGAACAACAACTTGGTAAACATATCAAAGTGCTTAGATCTTACCGGGGTGGAAAATATGAATCCACTATGCTGTCTGAATTCTGTGCTCTACACGGAATTGTGCATCAAACTACAACATCTTACACGCCTCAACAGAATGGGGTGGCTGAAAGGAAAAATAGAACTCTGAAAGATATGGTGAACTATATGTTGAACTATATGTTGAACAGTTCTAGATTACCCTAAAATTTGTGGGGGAGGCCTTGCTTGCAGCAAACACCATACTTAACAGGATTTCACATAAGAAGACCAACAAGTCTCCTTATGAAGAGTGGAAAGGGAAGTTACCTTCCTATAAAATTCTAAAAGTGTAGGGGTGTCTCGCAAAGGTACAAGTACCATTGCCAAAGAGAGTAAAGCTTGGACCTAAGATAATAGACTATGTTTTCATTGGATATGCATTGAACAGTGCTGCATATAGATTTTTGGTTATTAGGTCAGAAATTTCTGACATAAATACCAACTCTATTATGGAGTCTGTCAATGCGGAATTCTTTGAGAATATGTTTCCTTTTAAGGAAGGAAGACATAGTCAAAATGTCAAAAGAGGATTAGAAGAAAATTTTTCTAGAGCTCAGATTGATGAAGAATCTGAACCTGAGATTAGAAGAAGTAAAAGAGCTAAAACGAGTACCTCATTTGGCCTAGAGTTTCTAACATACCTGACGGAGGCCGAACCTCAAACCTATAAGGAGGCAATGTCCAACCCTGAGGCTCCTTTTTGGAAGGAAGCAGTCGATAATGAGATAGATTCCATAATGCAAAATAATACATGGAAGTTGGTTGATCTCCCTCCTGGGAATAAACTAATAGGTTGTAAATGGATCTTCAAAAGAAAGCTGACAGCTGATGGTACTATTAAAAAGTACAAAGCTCGGTTGGTAGCTAAAGGATACCGACAGAAGGAAGGCATATACTTTTTCGATACCTATTCTCCAGTGACGAGATTCACATCTATTAGGATGCTGATTGCACTAGCAGCTTTGCATACTTTGAAAATTCATCAAATGGATATACAGACTGTTTTCTTGAATGGAGAATTGGATGAAGAAATCTATATGGAACAGCATGAAGGGTTCGTGGTTAAAGGCCAAGAACGAAAGGTCTGTAAACTTGTTAAATCACTTTATGGATTAAAACAAGCACCGAAGCAATGGCATGAGAAGTTTGATCATACAATGTTATCTGCTGGATTCAAGATAAATGAGTGTGATAAATGTGTCTACATTAAAGGTACTAATGATCAGTTTGTCATAGTATGCTTATATGTAGATGACATGCTTATAGTGGGATCAAACAAGGATATAATATCATCTACCAAGAGGATGTTGAATTCTAAATTTGACATGAAAGACTTAGGTCAAGTAGATGTCATTCTTGGAATTCAAGTAAAGAGAACTGAAAATGAATATATCCTTACCCAGTCTTACTATGTAGAAAAGATTTGGAAAAGGTTTGGGCAATAAGAAAACAAACCTGCTGTAACTTCTTTCGACCCAAATTGTAAGTTAAGGAAGAATAATGGAGTTGGAGTATCTCAATTAGAGTACTCACAAATAATTGGAAGTTTAATGTATATCATGAATTGCATCAAGCCTGATATAGCCTATTCATTTGGAAGGCTGGCAAGATATACGAGTAATTCTGGACGTGATCACTGGAGTGCATTGGTGAGAGTACTAAGGTACTTAAAATTCACAATGAACTACGGACTGCATTACTCAACCTATCCACCGGTGATAGAAGGATTTAGTGATGCTAACTAAATATCAGACAGTTTAGAGACTAAATCTACTAGTGTATATGTGTTTACCCTAGGTGGTGGAGCTATCTCGTGGAGGTCTACTAAGCGGACCTATATAGCTCGTTCAACTATGGAATCAGAATTCATAGCATTGGACAAAGCTTGTGAAGAAGCAAAATGGCTCAGGAATTTTTTGGAAGATATTCCGGTGTGGCCAAAACCTGTGTCAGCTATATGTGTCCACTGTGACAATATGACTACAACCTTTAGAGCGAAAAATAATGTGTATAATGGTAAGTCTAGACATATTAGACAAAGACATAATAGATTAAACAGTTATTGTCCAATGGGGTGGTGTCCTTAGACTTTATAAGGTCAAAAGAGAATCTTGCTGATCCTCTGACAAAAGGATTGTCAAGGGAACTAATAAAATAAATATCAAGGGGAATTGGGCTAAAGCCTATTCAATGAATCATTCAGGTGGTGACATAACCTAATTGACTAGAGATCCCAAGATCTAGGTTCAATAGGCAAACTGGCATGGATGATTCAAATTGAAACACTGAGAAACCTATGGTTTCTTCCTGTTCCTATGATATGAAGTTAGTGTGTTGTCTGTCGACATAAAAGGGTATACGTAAGTATTTAATGACATTGATGTTCTGCTTGCCAGAGGAGTAGTGACAGAATACTCTTAGTCGTTGTCACCTATATGAGAGTAGAAGTGGGGTCGCTTCTATATGATGTCTGAATGGCTTAACCTCTCTAAAGCTCTTATGAAAGCGGGATATGTTCATGACCAAAATGAACAAAATCGTATGAACTCAGATGTATTAAGATGAGATATCTGTGAAATTTGTTGTCTCGGTTTATCTTAGAGGAAGTTTAGTTCAAGAATGAAGTTCACTGTTCTTCAGAATAAATCCGATGAATTCTCACTACAGAAGGTTCAAGTCCAAAAGACACATCTCTTGATACATATATCATCTTCTCTCTTTCATGTTGTTGTCTAGTTAGGACACATTTCATTCATGTGAGTGATTGTTGGAGAAAAAAGAAGAATAGAAGAAAAATCAAAGAAAGATTGAAAATTGAATGAAAGTGTGTGATGTGAAATAGAGTGAAAATTTGTCCCACATTAGAAATACAAGGATAGAATGTTGGGTTTATAAATTCAACATTCATGCCTTGGGGTTAGCCCCAAGGGGCACCCCACATTTTGTGAGGAAGAGAGAACCTAGATAACACATGGTCCTCCCTTCACAGGCGCGCCGCCGTCGCCGTCTAGCTCGGCTCGGTTCGGTTCGGTTCAGTTTTGGTACGGTCAAAAGATTTATTTTTGAATAAATTTTTTTTGATTTATTTGGAGAGTGATTTACTTGGAGAGGAAGTAAATATCTCCAAACAGAATCTGTAATTATCTGCAGAAGATAATTAAAATATCTCCATTATCTCACAATATCATCATAAATCAGATTCTAGTTTATCTTCAAGTTTGGCTTGCTCTCCAAGCTAAAAACGTTATATATAGAATAGGGCATCATTAGCTTCGTTTAAGAGTAGAAAAACACGAACACAAAAGCATCCTGCATATTGAGAGAAATACAAGTGAGGGTCAGAGTAATCGTTTGCTGTACTATGCCTTGGATCGTTGTATCCTGCAGAGACGATTCGTCGTAGTCTCCAAGCACCATGTGGAGGACTATTATTGTCTTTAGGACATTGCTTACGAGCAATCCTCGATCTACATCGTTTTTCGGTTCTAATTTTGCTGTAATCGTTTTTCCTGTTTTTATTTGTTTATTAGATCAAATAATTTTACTGTAATCGTTTCTGTTGCAATTTAGTTGTAATCATTCCTTATTTCTTTATAATCGTTGGTTAATGAAAATATTTTGTTCCATCTCTACACATAACACTGTGTAGGGTCTGGCTTAAAGTGTGCGTGAGGAAGAAGATGAACATTCAATCTGGAATATTTTGCAGTCTCTGAATTACTGGAAATTTAAAAACTTGAACCATTTTTCAGAATAGGCTTGCAAATATGATCCTTAATCCCTTCCCATGGCCAAATAATTAAGTTTTAAGCATAAATGAGGCTAAATAGAATTAATGAAAATAAAGGCAAGAAATTGTCTAAATAGCATCTTGTATTGCTTGAGTGTCTAAAACGTACAAGTTTGGGCTCCATTACCATTAGCTACATAATGAAATGCATTAGGGAAGTAAAAGAGAGTGTTTAGGGAGGATTATTTGACAGTTGCATCAGGATGGTTAAGCATGATTTTGCCGCTGCGTTTTGGGGTTGGAAGAATAATAATAATGTAATAGCTTGTGGATGATTTATGCCTATGGGGTTTAGCTTCAAATCACAACATAAAATAGGTTAGAGGAAAGCTACGGAGAGGAGGGTGATTTCTCTAAGCATTGAAGCTTCAACCGAGAGCTTCAATGGATCAAATGGGTACGGGCAATAGTAGAGAGAGAGAGTGAACCAGAGAGACTGTGTGTATGAACCAGGGAGAGAGTGAGCTAGAGAGAGCGAACCAGGGAGAGAGTGAGCTAGAGAGAGCGAACCAGAGAGAGCACGAACCAGAGAGACCCATGCAGAGAAACCCAAGCCCACGCTAAAGCTAGAAACCTATCTCTCTTTCTGAGAAAGTGGGAGAGAAGCAAATAGACCCACGCAGAGAGGAGACCCACACCAAACTTTTGTTTATTTTTTTAGCTGCAAGAGACAAGGAACGAGAGAGACATAGATACGTGATGATTGCTTTATTTCACTTGACCATGAGGATAAGAAAGTAGTTCTGGGTCTATATTAAAGTTCGTTTGATATAAAATTGTGAGTAAAATATTTTTTTAAAATAAAATTGTTAGAATATGTTTATGAAAATGTATATACTTGAAAAGTCAAGATTATTTTGTTTGTTAACATTTGAGAATATTTTGATTTAATGGTAGGGTGTTAAATTACTTAATTTGTTTTGATGGAATACGCAAAAAGATGTTTTAAACATTATTATCAAATTTCAATTTTACCTTTGGACTAAAAAATGTTTATAATTAATAATTATTTAATGTATAATAAGATAATCATCATAAGTAATAAAAAAATGTAGATTTTACCCATTGGTTTTTTACCCATGAATTTTTTTCATATATACTTACTAATTGTTTGACCAAACCATTATATTATGATACGTTGTGTAGATTTTCATCAAATATTGTTCATATAATTGAGCTAATACCGCTGTAAGTGTATTAATGTAGTATAAAGTTTATAATATAGGATAATGATTTTTATAAGAAAAATACTCATGATTTTCAACTCAATAATCAAAATTATAGTACTAAAATAAATTTGTATCAAATTTCAATCATGATCTTAAGTAAAATTCAATTTATAATTAGTCTAATATCAAAAGATGTAAACATAATATATTTTATAAAATATGAAAAGATAGATTCTCAATTCAATTACTACATTTTCATACACATATGTTGACTGTATTTACATGTGACATGTCAAAAGTATGGACAAAACACTCATGTGCATATCATAAATGCAACAACAAAATATATACCCTTGTGCACATCATACGTGGCATAAAAATATATCAATCTCTTGATGATGTTAACAATTACCTTGGAGTACCTTAAACCCATTTTTCTAGACAAAGCATCACGAAGAACTCTAGAGCCTGCTGCTAAACCCTCTCATCTAGGTAAGACATAAATAAATTATAAATCTTGAGCGCAAACTCCCAAGACATTAGTTGCAATTTCATTCTTTCTTGTATGATACCGAGGTCTATCAATAGCACGTACATTGACCTTAATGTAGGTTCCATCTAAAGCTCCTAAACAATTCTGGATTAATAAAATTCCAAATGTTACAAACCTTACAGTTTGGTATATAAGAAGAAATCTAATTTGAAGTGCATATTTGATACCTTGAACCACTTCCATCTTCTATATATAGAGTTTTCAAGGATTGGCACTGATTTTTTCAATAACACATCATGTAGACATAGCACTGAGTTCAAAACTTTTATAAATACCTACTCATTGTTTCACCAGAACGTGCAAAATGTCGTCTAACGATTATATTCTTCACTCCATGTGCAATTATATGTAAGAAGATAGCAGTCATTTCTTCCACATCCATATTCCTAGTTTCCCTTAATTGACCAACTGTCTTAAGAAGTTGACATAAAATGGTAAATGTTCTTCTATCCATTCGCTTGCTTTCAGAACATGCTAAGTCATTTGTAAATATCAAATGATATATCATCCCGCACAATTCTACGCTTCTTTCTCCTAGAATTGGCGGTGACTATCATAATCAGAAATAAAATTGTCGATTGTTTTAACATCTCCAAGTAGTGAACTAAAATACACATAATTCATCTTTTGGTAGCCAAAGGAAGGCGAGCCATATCTGTAAAATATAGTTTATCAAACATACGTACTTTAATCAGGTTTACCCATAGTAACAAAGAAGTTAAAGAGCCAAACAACGCCAGAAGCCACGAAATCAATATATATTGAAACGTAAAATAGAAATGAAAGCAGTGAGAGAATAAAAAAAGAGTTATACCTTCTTGTCAACAAAATCAACCTAGAAGCTAGCTTGAGCTCTCTAGTAAGGATCAGAAGATAACAACGGAGCTATACCTTACGCCTACATATATAGCAAAGAAATTAGCATCTTTGACCAGATGATAAATATGTGAATAATGGATTAATCACATCATATGATGTTTGGTCTCTCACAGATAACAAACTCCATATGATGTTTGGTCTCTAATAGATAACAAATAATTAAAACATAAAAACTATTCTTAAACTAGTTGCAGAACAGGTGCTTTGCACGTGGTTCGTAAAATTGCGTCTAACATTTTATCATAAAAAGATTAACATGAACATGTAAGAATCTTTTATATACAATCATAACAAACAATAGATCATTCTAATAATTATCACAAACTAATGGTTCCTTATGCAACTCTGTGTTTCTCTCGAGAGATCTAAATGTAAGTTGATTTTTAACTTAGGTGTTTAAATTTTATCCTCCTAGCAGGCAAACTATCTGCTAGGCCTAGTTAGTGAATCTTTTACTTCTTCTTTATGGATTTTTCTAAAAAATTATTTTGTTAAAGCTATGGAATTACACTGTCAGATACTTAGTGAAGTAGCTTTGGTGCATATGGGAAACTTAAAGGTTCAATCCTCCTTGGAATTAAAAACATTACACTCTAATTAACGCATCAAATCAAAACCATAATCCAATTCTAAACCACAACATATGCTCTCAAAGATTTAGAACACTATGGTGGAAATGAGGCAAATCAACAAAAAAATCAAAACCAAAGCCCCAACCCAGTAAGTCCACCGAGTCCTCCTCTTCAATTTCTTAGCATCATACAGCTCCCCAATCCAGCAAACACTTCCAAAAATGATAATGGAAAAGGCAAATAGTTATCAAATGTTCATAACCCAAAATCAAGAAAGCAGATTTCAGGAAAAGCCACCTAGTTGCAGCCCTAGATCTATTAGAAATCAAATCTGATTTCAGAATTAACTATGTCTAAATAGAAAAAAGCAGAGAGGATAAGAAGAACTCTTAACCAGCAAAATACTCGATCAATTACAGAGATAAGCATATTTCAACAAAGCCCTAATCAACTATGTCTAAATAGAAAAGGTAGAGATGTGCCTTAGTAAAATACTCGATCGATTACACATTGTAAGCACCTAATCAACTTTGTGTTTCTCTCGTTTCTCATGAAGCTCTGTAAAAACTCACTTCGAGTTTTTGGCCTGTGCAAAAAATAGAGAAGAGGGGCAGAACGTAGAAGGGCGGAGAGAGAGAGAGAGAGAGAGAGAGAGAGAGAGAGAGAGAGAGCTTACCATGGGTCGATGGAGCTCGTGAGTGAGAGGGAGAGGGAGAAGGCAGAACACAGAAGAGAAGTCTTCGTGAGAGAGCTTACCATGGATCGATGCTCGTGAGTGAGAGGGAGAGGGACAAGAAAGAACGCAGAAGAGAATTCTTCGTGAGAGAGCTTACCATGGGTCGCTGCTCGTGAGTGAGAAGGAGAGGGAGAAGGCAAAACGCAGAAGAGAAGCCCGAGATAGATATACCCCTCGATTTTAGAAGGGTATCAAGATACCATCAATGGAGGGTATCTTGACATTTCGATAATGTTAAAACACTTCAAAAAAAACTAAACCAAACAAAGGAATGTTAATATCATCTCACTTGCCAGGCATCTCACTTAATATCACCCCATACCAAACATCCCCTTAGGATTTTTGTTACATTGTAAAAGATGATTTCTCTCATTTTTCGTTGCAATTCAATTGAAAGATTACAAATTATGATTGATTGCAAATTAGGATTATAACCTAATTTAAAGATTACTCTAAATAAAAGTATCAATTTTTTTATCAAAGTTACATTATAAATTCTAAGAAGAATGAAAAATATGTGTGTAGAAACTTGACGAACTGCGCAAACTCATCTGATCAACAAAAATGTCAATTCAATTACAAGATAATTAAAAAAAATGGCGTGAAACTAACGGGCTTTAGCGCAAGATTTCTCAAAAGCTTTTCTTTTTCAGATAAGGTTTTCTTTAAGCTATAGCTGTACATAATGGTTCATGGGCTTGAAGAACTTGAGGCAAGGTAAAGGAGTATTGAGAAATAACAATGTTTGGAGTATAGATGACAGAGCCATTAGAAATTATAATTTATATGTTTGTATTTTATTCTGTATCAAAATGATTTAATAATTTATTTTAAAAAATAATTTATTAAATTAATGTATCAATGTTTAACTCATCTTTGATAAATGAAAAATTGGTCTATAATTTAGTTATCATAGATTACTCTTAATAAATACAATACCACCCTTTTTGTTTTTGTCATTTTTTGACAAAGTAATGCTTAGAAGTTTCTAAAATTAATAAACAAATTTAAAAATTTGAAATAAACTACTTATTGATCAACGCAGTTAATCCTCTTAACAAAAAAATCAACATTGTTAACCGTATAATTTACGATATAAACATATCACTTAAAATATCATGTTTTTAACTAAATTAATATGATTTTATGTAATGAACAAATACTTAACTCCTCTTAAATAGCGGCGTGATTCAATCAAACCATATATTATAATTAATTTAAATTATATTTAGTTCAAATATAGTTGATCCCACTGATATTCTTAACTATTACCATCAAAACAAAAGTAGAACTTCTTATAAAATCTTTCACTTTTTAAAATGAACAAAACAATTATACTTATAATAATGGAAATGCTAAACTCCTACCAATAATTTCTTCACAACTAAAAACAATTAGTGAAGACTCTAGTAGGTTCTTACGTACCCACACGGGTAACACCATGTCACCATCACGAGTTCAAATTCTATAGGAAAGATCACATATTGTTTGGATTCAGTTTTATCCGACCCTGTTGCCCATTCTCTCTCTTAGGGTGGTTTTTCTCTCTAGGGCTACTCCTAGGGTTTCACATTTCTTAGTCTTGCTTTCTTTGTATCTGTGAGAGGAGTGTGCTCTTTGGCTCTTTTGGGTTGTGCCTTCGTCATGGATAATTTAGATGTTGTGGTCGATCGTGATTTGACATGTTATTTGGATCATTGTAATTTTATGGAAGAGGAAGTCAGTGAGATTGTGATTCCTTCGGAAAAGACGTATGGGAATATTGAGTCTAGTAGACTAAGGATTATTGGGAGACTCTTTTCAAATAAAAGATATAATTTGTATGGACTCCAGAATGTTTTAACGAAAGCGTGGAATATGGATTCGGACGTCCAGTTTAAGGAGATTGCAAAAGATGTTTTTTCATCTTAATTTTGTGCTTAGCAACGGACCATGGTTATTTGAAGGGAATCTATTCGTTATTAAACGTTAAACTGTGAAACTTTTCTTTAGAATAATTTTTGGATTCAAATTCATGACTTACCTCTTGAATACAGAAACAAAGCAGTTGGAGAACTTGTTGTTTATAAAGTTGGTAAATTAGTTCTTTCGAAAGATATTTACTCCAAGGATGGGTTTGAGCTTAATCGGTTTTTGCGTTTCAAAGTGGAGATTAATATTACAAACCCGTTAATGAGGGGTTCATTCATTAATTTCGAAGGAAAAAAAGTTTGATGTAAGTTCAAATATGAAATGTTGCCTTGTTTTTGTTCGTCATGTGGAAGGATTTTTCACCATAATATTGGATGTCTTGGACCGAACGGGAGAAATTTTTTTTGGCTGGGGATAACAGAGAAAAGAGTGATGAATACGGTGACTGTTTGAGAGCCTACAGTGCTCGTTCTTTTATGCCGGACAGAGACCATTCAAGAGCTTTCAGAGGGAGATAATTTAACAAAGGTGCTGGCTGAAGTTGGGTAAGATGGTCGGATCAACGTACTTCTGTTCGGACGATGGCTGATCCTCCTATTATTTTCCAGATGTACATTCTGGAAAATAATATCTCAATTCCTATTTTTCAGGGAACTACCAAAGATATCACATCTTCTTCCATTAAACCTAAAAATAGTGATCCTGCTGTGAAGGAAAACATGGATGTGGTTATGGATGTGCATGCTGACAATGGATAATTGCATTTATTCAGGGGCTAACGTGGGCAGCTGTGAGAATTTTATAATAGAAACAAATCTGATACAGGTTGAAAACGCGGGGAAGAAGCTGCTGTCAAAATGGGCCGTTTTGATGAGATGCCAATAGCCAATTAAACTCATTCTTCGCTGCAATTTAAGGAGAATTAAAATGTGGATTTGGGGAGTGTTGATGAAGAGCCACTATCCCATCAAACTCCTTCTTCATTGCAATTTAAGGAGAATTCAAATGTGGGTTTGAGCTTGGGCAGAGTTAATGTTGAAGTGCTTGAGGCAAATAGTGTGGTTTTTGCGCCTTTGACAGCAATTTTTTATCAGCCCGTTATTTCTTCTGCTGGGTTTGACGATCCGTTCAAATTGGGGCCAATTATTACTAAGTTTTAGAAGAGTGATTCTTTGACCAAGAAAAATAAGAGGAAGCCCAAAGCAAATACTAAAATTAATTCGGGTCGTTCCAAATCTCCTGTGTGTGGAGTCCAAATTGTGTCTTCCCAACTTCCACGGGTGCCTTAATTGAAGTGGGTCTGAAACGAAAAAATGATGTAGAAGAAGTTATTTGTGACAGAGGTGTAGAAGATGTTCAATCTGTTAAGAGGAGGAAAGATGAGTTTACTACAGAATTTAGCGGAATGGTGGAGGAAGCCGACCCCAAACTACCCCAATGTGAGTCATGAAAGCTCTGGTGTGGAATTACCAGGGTTTGGGGAACTCCCAGACATTTTCTCATTGTGAGGGCTTTCAAAGTCTCATTCCTTTGATTTTATTATTCTGTTAGAAACTAAAAATAAGGCTTGCGTTGTGAATAAATTGAAATACTCGTTTGGTGCTTCGGGTTGTATTATTGCAGATCATGTTGGTATTATAGGTGGTTTAGCTGTGTTTTGGTTAGATGATTCTTCTGTGAATCTTATAAGTATGTTGATTTTTATTGAGATGAGAGTGTTTGATGCTAGTAAAAATATTTTTGGAGAATTTTTGTGGTGTATCTCAGTACTTGGTGAGATGTACCTCTTGTGGAGAAGCATTTGCTGTTATAGGTTATTTCAATGACCTGATGAATTCTTCTGATAAGCAAGGAGGGTTGGATAGAGGCTTTTCTAGTTTGGAGCTTATGCATAATTTCGCTCAGGATTGTTATGTGGTTGATATCGGTTTTATTGGCCCCACCTTTACTTGGGAAAATAAAAGAAATGGTAATGCTTTGATTAGGGAAAGATTATATATGTGTCTTGGGCATCACTCTTGGTTGGATTTTACCCTAATGCTAAGTTTTTTCACCTACCTTTTCACGGATCTGATCACTTACTGATTTCGCTTAACACTTCTGAAGATACTAGGCGTGTGAAACAATTGTTTAAATTTGATAGACGTTGGAGTAACCATTCGGGATGTGCTTTGACTATAGCTAAGGTTTGGAAAGAGATTGAAGGTAGAAATTATGGTATTATGCAAAACTTGGAGCTGCTCGTAAGGCGTTAATTGATTGGCGAAAACATTATCTAGTGCAAATTTAGGCCACTTAATTCAGGACCTTTATAAGAAGATTGCCAGTTTTTATGGGGACAACAATTGTCCGGATTTGTTTAAAATTAAAAACCTTGAGAAGAAGCTTTGGCTTGTGATTATTGAGGAAGATATATACTGGAGGGATCATACCAGAGCTGAGTGGTTAAGAAATGGCGATAGGAACACTACTTATTTTCATGCTAAGGTTTAAATTCAAAGAAGGTTCAAGAAGATCTATAGGCTTGAAGACAGTACTGGTAGATGACACACAAATTGGAAGAATATTGAAGGGTTAATGATCAATTGCTTCCAAAATTTGTTCACTTCTTCTAATCCCGATGCTGGTGCTCTTGAGGGGGCTTTGGGTTGTCTCTGTCGTGCCATTGAGAATGCTGACTCATTTTTGCGTGATAAAGAGGTATCTTATGCGCGGTTCAAGACATTCATTTACACAAGGCTCCTCGACCGGACGGTTTTACAATGGAGTTCTTTATTCAGCACTAAGATACGATACGTCTTGATGTTTTCTCTATGGTTCATCGTTTTTTTAAATGATTTATTCCTTCCCCTGGGATTAATCATTCTAATATTTTGTTGATTCCTAAAGCCCCCAATTTCGTTCGATTAACTTATGTAATGTTTCTTATAAGATTATTTTGAAGATCCTTACGAATTGGTTGAAGGGTGTTATGGGTAAGATTATTAGCGAAAATCATGGTGCTTTTATTTCCAAGCGTATTATTACAGACAATATTATGATCGCTCATGAAATTTTGCATGCTTTTCGTGTTAATAAGAAGGGGGAATCTAGTGAGGTAGCCGTTAATATTGATATGACTAAAGCATATGATAGAATTGAATGGGTGTTTCTGATTGAGGCTTTGGAAATGTTGGGTTTTTCTGATAGATGGTGTAATTGGATTTTTAAATGTATCTCATCTGTCTCTTTTAGTGTTATTGTTAATGATGTTTACAATATGACGTTTCATCCGAGTAGAGGTTTTAGACAAGGAGATATGCCCGCTTTCTTCTTATCTTTTTTTATTTGCGCTGAGGTTTTATCCCGCTTACTGACTAGAGCGTGTGATTTTAAGCTTATTTTCGGGGTTTATGTTTTCAAGGATGGTCCTGTGATTTCTCTTTTGTTATTTGTTGATCATTCTTTATTATTTTACAAAGCCAAGGAAGCTAATATCAAGATTATTTTTTATATTTTGAAGATTTATGGTGTTGCTTCTGGCCAGGCTGTGAATTTTAATAAGAGTCTTATGGTTTTTTAGCTTTGATGTTCATTTAAACTTGCAGCAGTTCCTTTAAACTTTGTAATGTTCCTTTAAACTTGTGAATTTTAATAAGAGTCTTATATTTTTCACATATTTTTAAAATCAAACCATTATTGAAGTTACTCTCGGTATCCCAACAATAACTCCTCACCTCGGTAGTTCAAGAAAAATTTGGTATCCTAAAAATTAGAAAGTACGTCATCAGATTTTTTAGTGAAAACTAAATAATGTAATTAACAAAATTTAAATCTAATTGTTATGGTTTTAAGTTATAAACGTTAATTCTGATGATAAAAGAATGAAACAATAATCACATTACAATCATCGCGATATGATAATTATACATAAATAAATAAGAAGAGATGATAACTATAAAGAAAAAAAAGAATAATGGAAAGAAATATTAGAGATGATAAAAATGTGATAAATTTAAAAAAAATATGTAGGGTGAAAATAAGGAAACAATATATGAAACAAGTAAAAATATATATTTAAACAAAATAAATTAAAACAAACCATAATATTTACTAAAAAAAATAGAAAAAATAAACAATAAAAAGGAAAAGGAAATAAAACACAAACAAAAAAAATAAAATACAGAGGGTGAATCACCCTCTGTTTAAAGTAACAACAGAGGGTGACCCTCTATTTTTTTTAATTTTATTTTTAAGAATGTGTGTGTGTGTGTGTGTGTGTGTGTGTGTGTGTGTGTGTGTGTGTGTGTGTGTGTGTGTGTGTGTGTGTGTGTGTGTGTGTGTGTGTGTGTGTGTGTGTGTGTGTGTGTGTGTGTGTGTGTGTGTGTGTGTGTGTGTGTGTGTGTGTGTGTGTGTGTATGTGTGTGTGTGTGTGTGTGAATAAATTAATCTATGAAAAATACTTAATTTTATACATAATTGGTATGAACATATTATTTTTTGCTACATAATCTACTAACTATCATTTTTCCTTTATTCTCTCATTGCTAATCAAATAGCGAAGGAATGATCATAGATGGTAACTAGTTCAAATAAGTGTCACTAAAGAAAAATCAATAAAACTTTCAAAATAGAATATTTTTTGTTTGAGATATAAATATACCCTTTTAATTTTTGACTACTCAGTTCATTAATTAATTTTTTTTCTTTTCTTCCTAATTTACTATGAATGATCATGGATGATAACTAATCAAACAACTAACAAAAATGATGAACAAAGTTTAAAAAAAACTTGTAAAAACATAAAAAAAAATTCAAAGCTTAAATATTGTATAATCTTGTATAGATGTTTTACTCTTTATTTTATGCATTTTTATGTACGAGAAATTATCATAGGGGATCTTTTCATCAAATGTACACTTTCAACCCATTAAAGAGTTGATTCATATTGAGTTAATTTTACACCTATCAAAAGCTTTATCTTCATCCTCATTGATTGAGTTGATGATAAAGACATCTCAATATCAAACTTGTGGAGAAATCAGTAATGCATGAAAATAAAACTTAAGATTAAGAGTAGGAGAAATGATAAAGAATGAACAAACAACTTATGTATGGAAAATGAAACAAAAAATATCAACTACATGAGTATCAAGAAGAGATATGATGAAGAATAATGAACAAGATATATTGAAAGCTAAAGTGCAAAAAAATTAAACTACCTTAAGAAAGAAATATGAAAATATGAAAGGTGAATAGAAATAAAGACTCTTTTTCTCTCTCTTTTAAAAAGTCTCTCCTATTTTCTCAAGATCTCTCTTTCTCTCTCTAAAATCCCCTCTCTTTCTCCCTATCTAATCATCTCTTCAACTGAAGACTTCATCTCTATTTATAGGCAAACTTAGAGTTTCACTTTTAATTTTTAGTCTTTTTACACTTTTTTAGTCATTGGACAATTCTTATCATTTTTTAGGCATTGAGTTATTTTTCAAACCATACATATAGTCTTAGACTATTATATGGGTTAAAAAAATAAAAATTTATCTTTTTAAAGTATTGGACTGGACAAAATATGGTATTTACAATGCTTCTATCGATTTTCAACCTTCGTGGGGTTGGAGAAGTTTAATTGAACGATGGAAACTTCTTTCTTTTAAAATTCGTTGGTTTGTGAATGATAGTCGATCGGTCAATATATGGGAGGATACGTGGATTCCGCAGCCTAGGCTCTATAAAATTGCTTCCCCCAAAAATGATGAAATTACTTGAGCTCTTCATCTGAGATGCTTTTGTGTGGTGATAGGCTAAGAGCTTCGCCCGCCCTCGTATATCACACTTTCGTTTAGAATTTGTTCCTCAATGAGGATTGTTTTGAATGAAATTAATTTCCTGACCGCGTGCGTCGTTTCACTCTTTTTGTGGTTTAAAACCATTAATGACGCGTGGGGCATGTGTCAGAACCCGACTCCCTCATGTGTCACTTCATTCCTGACCCGTCATTTCATCCATGTGGTTGATTGGATGACGTTTGGTCTTAAGTAATCCTCTCTCGATTCACAAAAAGGTCATTTACCAGCCGTAGAATGGTTCTAGCGATTGTCATCATGGCCGACTTAAATAACTCCACTAATTGAGTGGTTTTCTTCTAGACCTATAAATAGGCGATTTCCCTTTCTATTTCCTTTAGCCTCGCCATCCTTTTAGAGTTGAAACCTTCATTCTTGCCCTTGATTCTTCTTTCTCTCTTGTGAAAATAGTGATTCTTCCCATTTTGGGGCCTTTTCCATTTTATAAGGCTTTATCTTGAGGTCATCCTCGCCTTCCTTTCCATGGTTGTTGCTTCCCTCTCTATTGTCCTTTAAATGACAGGCCTAAAAGTTGTCTACGTTCCATTCACGGTGATTTTCCTACCGTCAATAACCTTGTTCGGTGGATCCTTTATTTATGTTGGCTACCGACCCATGGTTCTAGAAACATCATCCTTGAAAAAGGCATGTAATCCAGCCGATAGCCTTGCAATCATCTTTTACCACCTCTGTCATTTCTGACCCCCAACTGCTTATAGCAGTGTGCTTCGGGAGTGGGTAAGGCAGCTCTTGCAATCATATCCTTCAGGATCGTCTTGAACCCGAGCACGGTGGCCTTCTTCCATTCTCACCTTAAGTGGGGGAGATTGAGGTCTTTCGTCCTCAGCTCGGAAATTGTTTATTGCTCGTGGTTTGAATCCATTTTTATCCTGACTTGGTGTGCGGATCAAACCAAGTCATCATGATCCTCGTTCAACAAGTGACTGAAGCCTTCTAGTCCTTAAAATAGTTTAGAAAGTTATGAAAATCCTGCGACCACCGTCTCAGACGTGGGGGGTCTTTTACTTTTAAATTATCCTAGAAGGGGCTTACCCCCTTAACCGAGGAGATTTTCTTACCTTTATGTTTACTCTTATTTATTCCCTTAGTCGCATGAACTGTGAGAAACATGCCTTAAATGGATACTTCTTACCTCATATGAGCTTTTAACTTGGTCTGGATGAGACCTTTATCCTTTAATTTGTTCCTGAGTTGTAGGGTTGTTTTAACCCCAAGCTTGAGTGCGTTCCAAGATGGACTTAGTCCCTTCTTATGGGAAGCCCCCTTTGAAGGAGGTCATGGGTCATATAGACCTATCATGACCTTTATGAAGTCTTTCGTGTTCCTATCTGAGAGGTCTGGTCGGGTGAACCTTCCCTTCATTGAGGGTTTACCTTGACATTTAGTCAAGCATACATTCTCTTAGTTGAGCTTTTTCCTGGTCTGGAGATCTAGAATGCAAGTTGAATTCCTTTAGTTTTGGTACTTGGTCAAAGCAATTTCCCCTTATCACATATCTAGACTTTCTTGTTCTGGGTAAATCCTCAAGCTGAAGCGCTCGTCAGATGGCCTTATCATTTTCTTTCGAGTAGCTCGATAGATTATCTTGGCTAAGGCTTTCCCTTAACCTGGTTAGACAGGAATGAGTGTTCGGCGATCATTACTTTCCTTGTTGTCTAGCTAGGCGTGCCAGCTTTAGCTAGACTCTTGATCCCGTCCACGAGCATGAATGCTCGGCATACATCTTTCCTTGATGTCCAGCCAGGCATGTCTGCCCTGGCTAGACTCTTGAATCTTGTATAATGAGTCGGGGTGCTCGGTAAACATCCCTTTTTGCCTTGATGTCTGCCAGGTGTGTCAGCTCTAACTAGACTCTTAAATCCCATCTACGAGTATGACTGCTCGGCATACATCTTTCTTTTTCTACTAGCTAGGCGTTCCTACTCTAGCTAGACCATTAAATCCTGTTTGACGAGCTAAGGTGCCTAACAGACATACTTTTTACCTCGATGTCTAGCCAGATGTGCCTACTCTGGTTAGACCCTTGAATCCTATCTACGAGCATGAGTGTTCAACAAATATATTTCCTTGATGTCTAGTCAGGTATTCGTGCTCTGGCTACACCCTTAAATCCCATCTGCGAGCATGAGTGCTCAGCAAACATCTTTCCTTGATATCTAGCTAAGCATTCCAGCTTTGGCTAGACCATTGAATCCCATCTGACGAGCTGGGGTGCTCAGTAGAAACCGCTTTTTTCCTTGATGTCTAACCAAATGTGTCTGCTCCGGCTAGACCCTTGAATCCCATCTATGAGCATAAATACTCGACAGTCATCTTTCCTTGATGTCTAGCCAGGCGTTCCTTCTCTGACTAGACCCTTGAATCTCGTCTTTGAGCATGGGTGTTCGGTAGACATCATTCCTTGATGTCGAGCTAGCGTCTCTACTCTTGCTAGTCCCTTGAATCCCGTCTGTGAGTTGGGGTGTTCGGCAGACATCACTTTTTATTTTATCCTGACCGGTGAGCTAGAGTATCTCACAAGTCATCACTTTTTATTCTATCTTGACTGGTTAGCTAGGGTACCTCACCAATCATCATTTTTTAATTAATCCAGACTGGTGGGCTAGGGCGCCTCACCAGTCACATCTTTTTATTTAATCTCGCCCGATGGGTTAGAGCACCTCACCAGTCATCACATTTAGATCTCCATCGCACGTCGTAGAAGAGTCGATCTTTAGAGACTTGCAAGATAGTTAGAAAATCATAAGCAAATATTTCTACGACATGTTCTATTTTTCCATGAATGTAGATTCGTTCAAAAAGACCTTATAAGAAGTTAATCCTATATAGAAAGTTTGTTCAAGTAGAAAAAAAGAGACTTCTTATCTGACCAATGCCGATGAATACATGATCATTGTCGTTTATTACACCGAGGTGGAGGGCCGAAGACAGTTGAGCTTTTGTTTCTTGATCTTTTGCCCTTCATTTTTGGTTTAGGCGTCTCTCTTTCTAAGCTTCATCTTTTCCTTGATCGTGGTACCCCTCGAGCATCACACTCTGCTCGGGGGTAAGTGTCGACTTGTCATCAGCTGTCATTTTTTAGTATTCCAACGAGAGGAAGATTGACCACCCCAGTCCTCGGGTTCCTCCTAGGGACGTGCGTCGATTACGAGCTCCTTTCTTGTGGGTTTATCTACTTTATATGGGGGCTTTGGAGGAACACGCCCATGTATTTCACCGTGAACATCCTGGTTCTACTAAAAATCAGAGTAAGGAGTCTAGTGACCATCCTTACTCTCTCACCAGGGCTTCATGTCTTAGTTTTGTTCACGAGCCCATGTACCAGTTTTGGCACGACCTCCGTCCTTCTTTTTCACCTGAGTCAGGACGTGGGAGTCGAGAGCTGCCTAGCTCTGATTCGCATTCCACCAGTGGTGGAGGATTGGTGCGGGGCTCTATATTTCAACTGGGATTGTGCCCATATTCGTTTATCCGTGCAGCATGGTTTTCCTTCGCCTGAGTTGGAGTTTTGCAAAATTGTTGGTTACTAAAAAATGTGCACCAATGAGTAAGGTGGAGGGTGTCCCGCCAATATTTTCCTCCATCTTCCATAGCTGGTCACATATTGCCCCCAAAGGGTCCTTCAAGGGTCTTTGCCTTCGTTCGCTCTCCAGCGGCCTTGTTCTCTTCCTGGATGACCCCAAATAGAACCTTACAAAAAGGGAACTCCTGGCCTTACGAAGCTGGGTTTCCCTTTGGTCTCGGTTTTTTCAAGGGGTGACAATTTCTCCAGACTAGGGTGATGCCTTGCCTTTTCACATATGGACTTTCCCATGGTTCTTTGAGTCTGTGGCGACTCCGCCAACGAGCCCTTAAGTAATGGTGGAGAATCATTTCCGTGCAAGAGATCGTTATGATTTGAATGGTACCTAGCATGTCTTTCCTCCATTTCCTGTTTACCTTAGAGGTTACGACCACTATTTTCTCCTTCCTCCGTCGTGTAATCACCTTAACTAAAGATGATTCTTCTCTTAGCAAGGAGAGAGATGGATCTTTCCCCTCGTTTTGGACTTCATCGGCATAGGAGGCCAAACTCATCCTCCTTCTTGAGGAGGGGATGAGTTTCAAGTACTATAAAAATGGAAGATTTTCTCGTCGTTCCCACAGGCAGTCCCAACTGTTTCTGCCAAATACCTCAGCAACATTCTCTATGTAGACTTCCCTCCGAATTGAGCTTTTTGTATCCTCAACGTCTGCAAAACACAAACAAGAAACCCAAAAAGTGAAGGACTGGGAGGCGGTTGCCCCACCTAAAGGCCTTTGATGTTTAAGTCAATATTTGGTCAATATTTAGGCATAATTTCCTTAGGGGAGAATGAGCATACCTCTTCCGTGTATTGAAGAAGCCTCTTGGACATGTGCTGTGAAAGCCTCACAAGACATGATGTCTGTCTTCGATTGGACAGAAAGGAGGCGACCTTGACATATATCATTCTGCATTAAATAATAAAATGACCAGATGAAGGCTATCCTAACATTCTGTCATGGTGATTGGGCCAGTCGAGTACTACCCGTGACAGGAAATGATGGCATTGTGCTTATGGTGATTGGACCAGTCGAGATCTCTTTGCAGACCCTATTCTGCTCTTGCATGCGCTCGGGTCTGTGCAACCCGAACATCCTCGGTACTGACCAAGTAAGGTAAGTTCTTTTCCTATGAAACTTTCCTTCGTCAGGGCCCCTGATGTGGCATAACAAGTGTCGTCGCGTCATTGGTGGTTGGGAAAGCACCCACAACATTCTTATTCTTAGATGTTAAAAGATATTGACACATAGAATACAACATATTAATATACAATGACATTATATTTATGTTAATTGATACTAATAAAGATAAAAAAATTATATCATTCAATAAATTATAGTCAATATAAAATCTATTGACCCTGATAATATATTTTTGTTAATAAATAAAGATGTTATATCCATGTTAGCACATAGTTACACAAAGATAAAATTTACATATTTAAACATAGCACTACAATTCTTGAAAATACACATTATCACATCATAATTCATGTTAATACAATTTTGACTTTTCACTTCTTAATTATCTTCTTTCTCACGTCTTTGTGAACGTTGATATATTTTTATTTGTTACGCTATTGCTTGCACTTTAATGTATCATTCGCCTGCACATTAAAAAGTCAAATATTAGAAATTGAGTCATTCTACGCTGATCAATTAATTGATCAAATTTTAAGTGATCAAGTGACATGACAATCATTTATAGGTTACTTTAACAAATTATTTTAATGAGTTATCAAATATCAACTTATAAATTATTGTTACATTACTTGGTCACTTAAAACTTGATCAATTTCTAGATCACTCTAAAAGTATTCTTAGGAATTTATATATCGGAATAAATAAGTAACAATGTTGAATCATAAGTGGTGATATTGTTATTGAAAATTATTTAGTACGTGTAAATAATTAATAATCATGAATAGTTATGGATGTGGTATATAATCAATGGTGACTTTTATAGACTGTAAATGCCTTTCAAACACATAAGATTATATATATTAATAAAAATCAAAGGAAAATACTCATATGCATAAATATTGTAAATATTGTCGCTGGCGTTTCATCCTCGTCAATGTTCAATCATCGTCGTTGTTTGTGTTGTTATCTTCTTATGTTATTTCTTGATGTTGTAGTTGACATCTGATAGAATTTGATTATTTTCTGGATGTGTAAATTGGGTGTGTGGGCATTTAATGAGGAGATAACTTTTGACTTTATATATTTTTTAGTTTTAATGGGATGTAAATCCCTTTTAGGTGAGAGAGTGTGTTTTCTTTTTTCTTTTTTTTTAGACTTCCTAAATTTAGGAGAGAGAATATTTAAGAGTGTAAAGTTAAATTTATTTAAGAGAGAAGATTTTGGAGATCCTTTGTTTAGAATTTATTAATTAAAAATTTGTCTATTTATGGATATTAACATATTTATAAAGGGTATTTATGGTAGACAGGTTTGAATATTTTGAAAATTTGATAAAAATCTAATATTTTAAAATCTGTGACATAAAAATTAGACCCTCTAATATTGTTAGATACGTAATTATCTCATCTATATTTAAGGCTCAAATTTATAATTCTTGAAAACCTCATTCCTCATTGGGCCAAAAAAATTTCCTCCAACCAAATCATCAACACCCAAGTATGTCCAATTTCAGAAAGAAAAAAAACCGTAGGTCCCACTCAGTGAGCAGTCCACTACATGTACGAACCGGACCAGACCGGATCACAAAGAAAGAAACAAAAGAAGGAAGGAAGTGTGGGCTTTTAAGGGTCCGGTTAGAAATATTGCAGCAGATAATATAAAAGAAATATTTATTTAAAAATAAATAAATAATGGACTGAGAAGTCCAATGGCTGAAAAAATTTGCCCTAATTTTTAATCTTTTTAACCCCAACATCCTTATCCCTAAATAGGGATCCTCAGTCCTAACCAACTACGACGACCTACTCCCTCTTTTAAAGGTCCAATTAGCTTTTCGGGTTGGTTCATCAGCCCAATTTCATCGTCTGTCTCTGCAAAACCCTAGATCTTGCTTGCTCGGTTGCACGGGCCCGAAGCTCGGGCTTCTCGTTACTCGTTAAAGGTTCCATCGTCTTTGGGTTCTCCTTCCAATCCACCGGTAAAAATTCCTCAACTTTTCTTAATCTACAAAGCTCGGAGCTTTGTTCTTTTGGATTTTCTGATATTTGTTTTGAACCCATTTCATATTTCGCTTTTGGGTCTGGTTTTGCTTGTTGATTCGTGTGATGATTGTGGGGATTTAGCGTGATTGCGTGGTTTGGATTGTGGAATTGAGCGCTGTTTCTCTGTTTGTTTGCTTGAAAGGATATGTTCCGTAATTATGATTCGATTCGTGGGTTTCGTTCTGGGCTTGATCTGAAATTTTGAGAAGCTCGTAGCTCGATCAAACCCTAGATCTAGATTGTGTCGTACGGTTCTTCACCCATGGTAGGGGAATGTAAATGTTTAACTTTTTGACCGAGCTGGTTCTATCAGTAAGCCAGAGGCACGTGTTTAATTTATGTTGGAGTTCTTACAGATGGATATCGCCGGCGTGACAAGTAGCTGGGTTTGCTAAATTGTACCGTTCTGTCTGAGCTAAGATGGTTTTTTTCTCGGAGATGCATGGAGACTTTCTTTGCGTTGTTACTGGGGAGGCCGGTGTTTTGGCCTTTACTGTAGTGCAAGAGCATTTGATTTCGTGGGAAATTGTGGTTGCCAGCATTTGCATTTAACAAAATTTCGTGTAAAATGATAATCGACCTAGTAATATGCCACCATCTCTTTAGTGCCAACAGTTGGAATAATAATAAATGGCTAGCTACCTGAAAACGTTTAACTTAAATACTTAAGTCTACATGTAATCATTCAGTTTGTACTTTTAAAAGGTCTTTTACTTATCTTTCCATCAGTCAGAAACCTTTAAGAGTTCATAAACTGCTTCTTCATAGTGACTTGAAATGGGTTTGTGAGGTTTCAGTTATACCGATTAAAACTGACATGTTTCAATGTTATAAATACCCATAGCAGGTAATGCATCCTTTGAGTTTCATGTGTATGTAACTCTGTCTAACTTTATTTTCAAAGGGTGGTATAGTACAAGTTCTTCTTATCTAAAAACAAGAGCTCTGCATGAATTGTAGTTTGTCTGCGTATGCCACTAGGAATATAGGATAATTATTGATTAAAAAAAGTCAATGAATCACTCTGGGTGATTCAAACTCTGTAAAGACTCCCTTGGCAAAATATGAGGACAGATTACTTTGTTACCTAGAAGTTTGATTCCTAGTTTCTAGGTTCATTTTCTTCTATATATTTGATGTCCAGCTTTTATGCTACAAACCGCATTATGTGCTAAAAGTATCGTTAAGTCTTGTTTTACCTGGCTTTGTGAAGGGGATTATTTCTCTGAAGTCTAAACTTTTGCTTATGTGGTTTCTTTTATGGAAAAGTGTCACTACCTTGATTTTGCAGCTCTAATATTACACTTATCACTATGATTGCCTCATTTTGTTCTCAGTAGCTGGAGCTCCCATATCTTGCATTGATTCATTTTGAAGGTCCTTTGATTTATGGATGCATAACATGGGGTTATTGGTTTTATTTTCATAGTAGAGTAGTTTGAATGTTGGCATATGGTACATTGTTAGATCGTATAAGTTGTGATTTACCCCCTGTCAGATATCGTGCTAATGCAGGAATTCATGGCTACCCCTGATGAAGTTGAAGAAAAGTTGGCAATCACTCATCCAGACAATATGGGAACCTCAGACGGAGGTCTTGAACTGGCCACTGTTGAACTGGCCACTCCAGAAACACTGGCCACTCCGGAAACGCAGCCCAATAAGCGAAGGAAAAAGAAGTCGATAGTCTGGGAGCACTTCACCATTGAAAATGTAAGTGATGAGTGTAGAAGAGCATACTGCAATCAGTGCAAGCAAAGCTTTGCTTATAGTACAGGTTCAAAAGTAGCTGGTACTAGCCACCTCAAACGACACATTGCGAAGGGGACTTGCCAAGCACTTCTTCGTAACCAGGAGAAGAATAATCAATCAAGCCCATATACCCCATCTTCCAGGGGCACTGTTAATGATCAACCAAAAAGGCGCTATAGAAGCCCTAGTACACCTTACGTCACGTTTGATCAGGATCGTTGCCGGCTTGAGATTGCTAGGATGATAATCATGCATGACTACCCACTTCACATGGTTGAGCACTCTGGATTTGTATCTTTTGTTCAGAATCTTCAGCCCCGCTTCAACATGGTGAGCTTCAACACTGTCCAAGGGGATTGTGTGGCAACTTACTTAATGGAAAAGCAAAATCTTATCAAGTGTGTTGAGGGCATTCCAGGACGCATCTGCCTTTCACTGGACTTGTGGAATTCAAGTCGGTCTGTGGGTTATGTGTTTATTACAGGGCATTTCATTGATAGTGATTGGAAATTGCAAAGGAGGATTCTTAACGTGGTAATGGAACCGTATCCTGATTCCCATGATGCTCTCAGCCATGCCGTTGCTGTTTGCCTTTCTGACTGGAGTTTGGAAGGCAGGTTATTTTCTCTTACATTTAATCAGCAGCTAACAGAAGCTGCTCTTGAATATCTCAGACCTCTGCTTGCCGTAAAGAACCCTCTTATCCTGAATGGTCAATTTTTGGTTGGGAATTGCATTGCACGTACTCTAACCAGCATTGCGATAGACGTATTAGCTGCAGGGGCAGATGTGGTCAAGAAAATCCGGGACAGTGTAAAGTTTGTAAAGACCTCAGAATCCCATGACGAAAAATTCCTCGAGATCAAACAACAGCTTCGAGTTCCTACTGATAGGACCCTTCCTCTTGATGACCAAACACAATGGAACACAACTTATCACATGTTGCTCGCGGCTTCTGAGTTAAAAGAAGTATTCTCTTGTCTAAATGCCTCGGATCCTGATTACAAGACATCCCTATCCATGGAAGACTGGAAGCAGGTCGAGTCCCTTTGCACGTATTTGAAACTTCTCTTTGATGCAGCTAACGTCCTTACCATCACAAGTAACCCAGTGGCAATCACCATCTTCCATGAAGTATGGAAAATCCATTCGGAGCTGACCCGTGCAGTTACAATGGAGGATCCCTTTATTAGCAACCTAACTAAGATAATGCTAGAAAAAATCGACAAGTACTGGAAGGATAGTAGTTTAGTTTTGGCAACTGCTGTAGCTATGGATCCTCGTTTCAAGATGAAGCTTGTTGAGTTCAGCTTCACCAAAGTCTTCTGTGAAGAAGCTCCATCGTTTATAAAGTTAGTTGATGATGGAATTCATGAGCTGTTTCACGAATATGTGGCTCTTCCTCTACCCTTAACACCAACTTACGCTGATGAAGGAAATGGAAGGTCAGATGAATCCCAGGGAGGTCTTCTGTCTGACAATGGATTCACGGATTTTGATGTATATATTATGGAGACGTCTAGCCAACAGATGAAATCGGAACTTGATCAGTATCTAGAAGAGTCCTTGTTGCCCCGTGTCCAAGACTTTGATGTACTAGGATGGTGGAAGTTGAATAAGTTGAAGTATCCTACTCTTTCAAAGATGGCTCGTGATATTTTGGCTATTCCCGTTTCTAGTCTTCCTCCGGACTCTGTGTTTGACACTGAGAGCAAAGAGATGGATCACTACAGGAGCTCATTGCGGCCAGAGACAGTGGAAGCCATTATTTGTGCGAAAGAATGGATACAGTATGGTATGACTGAAACTTCTAATGCCCTTGTAAGAATAGAATATTAGAACGTAGGTCTTTTACTTTCTGTCACATTTGTCCATGCACGATGTAGGTTACCGTATTTCAGTTTCAGTAGTTGCAATTCCAAGAGATTATTGTGTACTAATATTTGCAGATCGAACCATTAGTTTCTACTGTCTGATTTCCGATGTTAGATTCAGAGAAGGATTTGATGGCCTTTGGTTATTCTTATCAACTACAAAAGTACAGAAAGTTACCGAAAATTGTGTGAACTATTCAGTGTAGCTGTCTGTTGGTGCTTGAATGTTTATGAAGCTCTTGGAGAAGTTTAATCAGTTCAATATGAGTTTCTTCTTTGCTTCAGTAAGCAGGCATGAAGCTCAATTCATATGAGCAAATATATGAACTGCTACTAGGTTTTTAGGTAACCAGCTGTTTCCTTGCTCAAACTGAAATTTTAAGCTTACAAATCGTTAGCATTTCTGCTGGGGCAGGGCAGGGGCGGCCTCCCCATCCCTACCTCCATATGTCAATCACATCTCCGCTCTATCCTCCATTAAGGATTAAGGAGATACAGGATGAGGATAGAGAATCTCTATTAAGATACGATTATCTACAGGTTCTCGGTCCTGTTCTTTAGGATTAAATTATATGTAGAATTTCTCAAGGTCGGCCTGAGGCGGTGAAGAGAACGAGAAAGAATGAAGAGAAAATGATGGCAGTAAAAGCAATTGAGATGATTTAGGAAAAAAACATAGGAATTGTCTAATTTGACAGTTAAGTTAGCTAGAGTGTAGTGAGGAATTAAAAAAAAATTAGGGTGTGTTTACTAACTTGAAAAGGTAAATAAAGAGATTGAAACGATAAAGGTCAATGCAAAGGATGGAAGATTTATGTGGTAAGGAATGAGTCTCTATTAGGGTGCGATTAGAATGAGTAAGGGAGGCAATATGTTTGGAAATTAAAAGAAAGTAATTAATTATGTTGTTTAGTTTGAAAGTTTTCTAAGGTATGTAAATAACCGGAATGTGAAGATTGCCTCATTTTGAGGATATCTTAATTCTCCTAAAATTGGGGGTTATTTTCATGCCGGGCATCTCTATTTTTTCTTTCTTCTTTTTACCAAACTATCCTCCATAAATATATCATAACTATCAATAAATATATTTTGATCCAAGGAAAAAATTAAAAATTGAGAATTATATATGTAACATTATTTTAAACAGTCAATCAAAATAAACAATGTAGTTCTCACTATTATATTATAACATTTTCAATTGTTATCACATAAAGTGATCTTTATTTTTCGGACATAATATTCTCCCACAGTACTATAATCTTGATTATTGAACTGAAAATCATGGGTATTTTTCTTATAAGAATTATTATCTTATGTTGCAAATTATATACCACATTAATACACTTGCAGCGGTATTGGTTCGATTGTATGAAAAATATTTGATGAAAATCTAAATTACGCATTATAATATAATGGTTTGGTCGAAAAATTAATAAATATCTACGAAAAATAATCTATGGGTAGAATCTATATTTTGTTATTACTTATATTAGTCATCTTATTATAAATGAAGTAATTATTATTCATAAAGATTTTTTAGTCTAAAGGTAAAATTGAAATTTGACAATAATGTGCGAAACATCCACTTGCTTATTGCATCAAAACAAATAAAGTAATCTAACACATTTACCATTAAATTAGAAAATTCTTAAGTGTTAATAAACAAAGTAATCTTAACTTTTCAGGCATATACATTCTCACAATCATATTTCAGCAATCTTATTCCGGAAATCATTTACTCATAATCTTATATCAAATGGCCCCTTAACACGTTTACTTAACCATCAATAAAAGAATAATTCATTTGCCATTGATGTGTTTGCTGACCATCGACAAAGGGCAAGAAACATGTACAATTATCAATTTATTCTCTTTTGAAATTATTTAAATTCCTAAGAATTTTCTTATAGTTTTATCAAGGTACTTACATTAACTTACTTTGATATTTAACTGATAAATAATTTAAATAGTATATTCCTAAATAAAGAATGATTCACATGTCATACAACATAAAAAATAACTCCAAAATACTCCAAATAAAAGTTCAGTCTAGCAATCACAGTCTATCAATCAGATAGTCTAGCAAAATATTACATAATTCATAGTCTAGCAATTTCCATAGTCAAGCAAATTCATCACAAAATATTGATCCAAGAAAATCTTATCTGCTACCCAACGTCTTGGTCCTGTACATTATATAAAACTTCACAAGACATGCTCCAGCAAATTCTGAACATATTTCTTCTTCTCTGCATTCATTGTAAACATTACCCTCAATAGACTATGTTTCATTGCTAAAATGTTCGTGTTGGTGGCACGAAATATTTCCAATCTCGTCAAGCCCTCTATATGAATCAGTTCAGTCTTCTGTCTACTTTGAAAGCTAACCACCTACTCATCATTAGATGGCATATCAATCAATCCAGCAATGTCTGGAGTAATCTATGCACCATGATTCTAAAATGGCTATTCATCTAATCCCTTTTTAGAGCTTTCCTTTCTGACCAGTTTTCATTAAGGTAAGTTTGTTATCGCAGGAAGCAACATGTAGTGGAGTGGTTGTTGAGTAAAAGAGATTTCATCATCCCCAAATAGTCACTCTGTTATAAAGTACATCGGATCACCAACATAATGAATCTGTTGGGATTACTCTATTCTTACTTACTCTTGATAATCATCAGCAGTCCTCGCATTAGCCTCATCCACACGATCTTAAGAGATTTGATATCACTAGTCGGAGGTAGAATAACGATCACGAGCAGAGCAACCCCTTTGAGCAACAAACAGTGGATGCAATGAAGAATGAAATGGTTTTCTCGTGGATGAAGAGTGGTTGGGTTTAATTATCGTGGTGAGCTCCACAAAAAATTAGGAAATGTGAAGTTTTTCCCAACTATTTTGGGTGGAAAGATTTATCCCAAAATCAGTAAAATCTTTACTGATTTTAAGTAGGTCTCAAATCTTTATTTAGCTTTTAGGCTTATGATAGATAAAAAGTAGGGAGTGTTTATCTTTGTTCATTGGTAAACATGCCTAGTGTTAGAGTAGGGTTGGCATGGGGTTACAGTTTCAAAATAACATAAATATATATAAAATTTTAAAAAAATATATACTTATTTACCATCACCTCGTGTCTATCACATCACTCATTTATTTACACTCAACTTATTATGATGGAGTCTCGACGAATTCAAAAATTTATGAGTGATTTTGACATCCCGCCTCATTTACTATTATAAAATTTTATATGTTTTACCTTTCTATTTGCCTTCAACAATGGTAAGCTATAGGTTCAAAACTTTCTACATAAACTAGTGTTGAAAATATTTTGAGAAACACATACAATAAGCTTATTTGTCTGTTGATATTAACATTTTCATGTCATCATTGGAAGCGCCCCCATTGAGTCGAAAAATTTTCACCCCATTAACTTATGTAATGTAATAATATCATGCTACTAATAGACTCAATCCGTGCTGAAGTGCTAAGTGCTTGAACGTCATATCATCCTTATTTTCATTCATTCAAAGCAAAAAAAACGAAAGATACTTATATAATAATTCTTAAAAATTTAATGAATAAGGCTTATGATAGAATTAAATAAAATTTTGAGATTATAGAGTAAATAACAAGGGTGAAATTTTATTTAAATTTCCTTCAATTTTACATTCTCATCCTCTTGATCCGTTCAAGATAATTGCATGTCCTCGATGATTATCTAACACATCATCTTAAATATTAATACTAGCAATTATTAATGCTAATTATAACAATAATTTTTCTAATTATAATTCAACTTCAACAACATGAACTCTCTGATTCTCTCCAGGCAATTCATCCAATCTCAAACTAACCAATCCAGACACCGTATCATAAGTAAACTCAACTACATTGCCGTCCACGGTACACCTCCTTGGCTTAACCGATGAATATGCTCCAAACTTCCCACACCCTTTCACCTCTATGTAAACCACCCCCACCAATTCCAAGCTCTGATCCTCCGCTATCTCTCCAGCGAACCCATTTCCTTCCACTTCATATTTCAGCCCCTCGATAGCTCCACCGGCATTGAACATGTTGATCAGTCCAATGGGAGCGAAACTGAAGCCAGGAGGCAACTCCTTGATGGGTATAACAGTAAATATGTCGAAGTCGAGGACTTTGAGAGAAACCGGCATGACTGCGTTGTAAGGAAGAGTGATGAGCTCGCTAGATCGGTGGCAGAAGATGGCACAGTTTCCGTTCCAGTTAAGGTCAGTGGCGGCATCTGAAATGAGATGGACATCACGGCCTCTTATGAAGCCTGTCAAGGGCTCCTCGGAGTTAGTCTGGTGGAATGTGTTTTTCCTTTCTAAGCTGTTCCAGGCTGCTCCTTGGCAATTGTAAACGCCTAGTACTCCTGTGTATTTGTTCATGTTCCATATCTTTAATAAGCTGCAAAATTAACAAACAAATCAGTGAGAAAATCCTCTACTTTTTGAAAAACTTCTTTGAAACTCGAAAATGAGTCTCAATCTGTTTGATGTATTCAAGAAACTAGTATATGTATCCTGACAGTTCGTTTAGATTTTAACATCGATGAAAATAAAAGTGTCAGATAAAAAATTATTATCAATCATGTTATTCATTTTAGATCATAAAGCTCACCTGAAGCCATCTCGAGCAGGATCAGAGAACAAGCAATCACGGGTAGGACGGCCAGGTAAGCGTGGTCGGAGAACAGAGCCATCGGGTAAAACCAGCTTCTTCAGGAGCTCAAAATCGTGCTTCCCTGGCGCATCACTGCTCAAAAAAATTAAGAATTAAATATGTACGCAATTCCCACTTTGCCACAGAAGTAATTATAAGAGTGAAATTTGGAGACAAGTATATATATACCTGACGTAAATAGGACCACCGCTGATGGCTCTAGCAGAAGCGTGGTACTCAGCAGCAGGATGAAGGGAGTGGAACATGTCCCAATCAGGCTGCATAAACTCACCCAAGAACACACTGTTGTATGCCACCGCTGCTATGTGTATTGTGTGCGACACCGGATCTCGTGGGTAGAAATCATCCGACGCTCTCACTGCCGCCGTCTGCTTCGAACTGTTCACCCCAGGCCACAAAACAATACAACACAATGATAAATACCCAATCATATCAGAAAATCTCTCCATTTCCATAAACAGAAACCAAAAACAAAAAAACAAATTTTTTAATATTAATTTTTTTTGGTAGAACAAGAGTGTTCTCCTTCTTTTCACATTGACGAAAACTTGTTTCAAAACAGTAACAATACTTGTACAATCATCAAAACATCAATACCTCAGTTTTGTATATCATCAATTAATTACATGCATATAGATTCTAAACTATAACAATTAAACAAAAGCATGGAAAATGAGCTTAATAACAATATATAAACTATGGGTTTAAGGAATATTGGGGACTTACCAGTAGAGAGCATCAGTATTATGACTCATGCAAGCAATGCAGCCATTATCAGGGAAATTTCTAGCCACAGAGGCATCAAGTGCTTGATGATACTGCCTAGTCAACTCCACCCTTCCACCCAACCCACCACCAAGTGTTTCCAAAATGCACTGTACGTCCACCTTAACCCCATCTACACCTGCAGCCGCCAAATAACTGTGCAGCTCATTGTAAAACCTGTACACATTCTTCGGATTCACCAGCCCCAACCCCTGCACCGCCATTGCATCCGTCTTCCACGTCGGCTCATTCTCCACCACCCCTTTTGACACCGTTGGATACTTCATCAACGACCCATATTCCTCCATCTCTTTTACTCCTAGCCTGACTCCGCCCCAGTAGCCAGTAATTGCGTGCCAAACGTAAACGTATTTGAGGCCGTGTTTCTGTTTGGCTATGTTGACTATGTTCTTAATCCCCACCGTTGGATCTTCCTTCTTTTGGAACTTTGAGTTTTCTTTTATCCCTGTTAGTCTAAGCAATGGCTGCTGCTCTTTCTTCTCATCCTGGCTGTTTTCGCCGTCGCCGCCGACGGATTGCCATCCGTCGTCGATTATGACGAACTTCGGCGGGGTTCCACCGGCGGCGAGTGATTCGAGGCCAGTCTCGACGCCTTCTTGGGTTACTTCCTGGTAAAACGCGTCCCACGTGCACCATCCAAAGTAGTCGAGGATGCCCGGTAGCTTCTTCTCGTGGCGTAGCCGGAATGTCTTGAGGTGTTGTTTTACGGCCCTGACGGCGTCTGTGATGGTGGCAAAAGGGTCAGTGCCAGCGTGGATGAACAGTGAGTGGGTAAACGACGACGCTTTTGTATCTGCGTCTCCACTTTCAAGACAAAGCTCGAGCTCGTCTCGAGGGTTGCCTTGTAAACAGGCTCGGAATGAGCCTTCAATCAGAGGGAGGAAAACGGTGTAGACGATCTGATTGTCCTCATTCCCATGGTCCGATTCGAGATGGGACCCGCTCTTGGTTTCGACCAGTAAGAACTGAGTCTCTAGTGGAATATCCCCGCCTCTATCGCCCATCTTCTGGGCCATCCACCATAGCTTGAATCTGAAACACGCCATGAACCGGACGTCGCGTAAGGTCCCCAATGGAACCACATGACTGCTATTATCTTCCTCAAAAACCGCACCAAGAAACATTCCCTCCACTGGACCGGAAGACGAACCTGACGTCGCTATTACATTATCTGGTACTCCCGTCAGGATAGTTCGGTCCTTGACGATGAGTTTCCGGTCGGCGATTCGAACCGCCGGCTTGATGGTCATATCTCCTTTTTCCTCTTTCTCTAGCTTCCGATGATGAGTATTTAGCCCCTCTCTCTGTGTTTATACAGATTCAACAAAATCTGATTAACTAAATGAAAAGCGAATAAAATGAAAATGTAAATCTCAGAAAATCCAGAGCTCGTTGATTCACCTTGAAAGCGAACACAGGCAACGGTTGTCTTCTATACTCTCTACAAATTCTAAGACATGAAAAACCCAATCAAAATTCGTCAGCCAAAAGAAGAAAAAAAAACAAAACCCCTTAATTTCTCGGGAAACAAACAGAAATAAAACGGAGAAACAAAGTTCAAATGGGTGGAGAGAAATAGTACCAGAAGTAGAACGGTTATTAGGTGAGCGTAAGTGATTGAGGTTGAACGCAATAAACAAATGCAATGTGGGTAATCGAAAGAGAGGGCTCGTATTTATAGTGAGGGATAGAGAACTGTAACACGATCTCGACACCATTGTTTCCGTCTTCTGGATCTCAGCCTTTTCCTCCTCTTCCTGTTTAGAACCCACTCATCGTCTTCTCTAATCCTTATCCAACGGCTCAAAAGTACCCGCCGCCGTTAGCATGTTACTCGTAACGGTGGATCATAACTCCACGTCGGATCCACGTTGTTCCAATCCGAAAGCTTGGTTGGTGAGATACGGTAATACTATTCACACAAGATCAATATTATTGACCAAGATACATTTTAAGTTTATTTGAAAAATAAATTGATTATAATTTTTTAACTTGTTGAATCTAATTCTACCATGTAAATTTATGATATATCATAAATTTGATTAAATTATTCTGACAAATGAGTTTGAACTCGTTTTCTATGAATTAAATGTATATTATCTCACACCTACAAATGAGTACTATATTGATCAAGTAATTAATTAATTTTAAATGACATAATGTCTAATTATTTATAAGTCAATATTTTTTAACACATCAAAACATCAATATATAAATTATCGATACATCACTTAAAACAGTATAAAGTGTCGCTGAACATTTTTAATCTCAAAAGTTAACTTGAAATGTGAGTTATATTCTACACTTATATACTGATTACAAATTTCTTCTAAAATTGATGTATGATATCTCCAGCAATTTAATTAATTATTTGATCATGTTAAAGTATTGATTTTAAATACACGTTTTGTTGAGGCTGAATTGATAATGTACCGTGTTGTTGAAGTGTGAGTTATTGTCTTTTAATACGTGATTAAAATGCTGATCTGTGTCCACGTAGCTTTTTGGCGTCTTTTTGTGAACAACCAACTGCAAGAGACGAAAATCAGCGCTATTGCCAATGACATTCACACACGTGGTAATACAGTTCAGCATGTGATCATCAGAAGGATGATATACTTGTCTTGTTAAGCAAAGTTATCCAAAACAAAATTAGGTCCCAAATTCATAGTTTTTGGATAACAATTTACATTTTTGAGATTTTCGTGGTGGCTAAGAATGGGTTACTGGTTAGCGTAAATGTAATTAAGTTTTAAATTTAAATAAAATTGGTTTTCTTAATTTTTATCTCTTTCATTTTTAATATAATGACCTGATAATAGATAAATTAAATGATCATGCACTCATTTAAATTTAAACTAATTTTAAATAAATAATGTATCAATTATTTATAACTTAGTGTCAATATTTTAATAGGTGATATCATGAACACGTGAATGATTTATATTATCAATTAAAATTTAATCTATAACTTATTCAATCTATAATTAATCATAAATTAAGCATTTTAACAATTTAGTCAAATAAATTTAAAACTTATTTATTGGATGCATTAAAAGCTAGATGAAATAACATGTAAAATAGACAACTTCAATAATCATTCATGAACTTTGAAATTGACATTTCTGAAAGTACATGAATCATTAAAAATAATTAAAATCTAAAGTTTTAAAAAGGCATTGATCAAAAGTTATCAATAAAATCTATTCTTATAATAATTTACATTAACAATATAAAAATATTTTACGGTCTTTAAGCTTTCAACTTTTAAGAATTATTAGATAAATAACACACGTACAATACATGTGGTATGTGTGTTTTTTATACTTTGATTACTTCTCATATATAATTTGTCAGTAAAAATAAAATTTTTTAAGAATATACATTTATTTGTAAATTAAATTAGAATATCATAATTAAAATTATTATGACTTTCATAAATCTTATTCACCAAAATTTCTCTAATTAAATTGATTATTTTAGAAAATCATATGTGCACACTCTAAAATATATATTTTTAATTTGATATATGTAATAGATTATTTCTTTAATTTTTATTTGCCAAATGAAAAAAAAAACATATTTTAACTCCCCATAGAAATTTCCCGATCAGTACGGTAAAATACTAACTTTTGCGCTTCTAGATAAATCTACACCTTCTACCACGCGTTCCAGATGTTTTTTGTAGACATTCCTATCTACGGCTGGGAAAGCACAGTGGGAAACAAAAAAGTCAACAAAATATATACTGTTTAGACCAAAGTCCGATGCTTTGAGATCCTTGTCTCGAAGATATTTTGTTTGCAACAATTTTACCATACACGTGTCTATTTCGGAATTCTATCCCTGTGTGACATGATAATAACTTTCAATTTGGACGCGTTTTGTTTAAAATCATTTTAATGTAAACAAAATTTATGTTTTGTATTTAACAAATGTTATTATTTAAAATATATTTTAATGTATGAAAATATTTATAAAAAAATATATGAGCTAATATTTTTTTAAATGTTTTGACATACAAATGAATATGCTTTAAAATATAAATAAATATTTTTTAAAAAAATATAAGAAATAATTATAACTAAAATATTGTTAATCTAAAATAAAAAAACACTAACAAATACCCGTGATGTACTTTAACAAGAACAGAGTTAGCTTGTTATTTATCATTAACCCATTAGCTCAAATCTGAATTACTCGTATAAGATGATTTTTTCCGATTTTCGTTTAAGTCAGATCTGGATTATTATTTCTTAATTGAACACCCAGACCTTGTGAAGAACAACTAATGTTCAGACATAAATAGTAACGTAAAGGCTTAATGATGTCTTCATATTTTCTTTCTCTCTTTTTGTTCATTTTGCCTCGGAACCAAACATAATTGGCATATTGATGTCGAAATATCTTGTATTATTAGTTAATAATGCCGTTGCATTTTTTTTTGTCAAAAGATAAAAAATACATTAACTAAAAAAATATTACATTAGTATAAGGGACATATCACAGGAACTACAAACACAAAATAAATAAAGTCAAACTGAATCTATCACTCTATAAATGTCTCATCAAAGTTGAGATGCTTATTTTTACAAAGGAATGACAATCTATCTGTAACCGTGAAAGTAATTTCTTATATATTAAATGATAGTCCATGAGCTTAACTAGAAAGACACTTCTATTTATTTCATGCAAACACAATAAACAAAAGCTGAAACAACAAGTTTAGAACTTAAAGAAATGCATATCTTCGAGCTATGGTATTGTAGCAACTTCTGAATGAAAGAACTCCATGAAAGTGGCATGAAGTAAACATCACACATGTATAGGAGAGGCTCTAGCATCTGTTTAACAAAAGGACATTCATAAAACAAGTGGTGAACAGATTCAACACACCCAATACAAAAAAGATAGTTAGGGTTCATAGTATGGTTCCATTTTAAATTCCTGTCTTTAGTGTTAATCTTGTTTAAGAGAACAAGCCATAATATAAAAGAACATTTTGGAATATGCCCCTTAAACCAAACAATATCACATCAATCAACAGAATCTAGGTGAGCAGAAAGTTGGTTGTCAGTGGCTCTGATTGAGAAAGTATCATTGCAACTAGCAGACCAACTCCAATGATGTTCCTCTAAAGAGGGCATAGTCATGTTAAGGGTGAAGCCTCTATCCTGAAAATACATTTCAATCTCACTACTAGGCCAACACCAAGCTCCATGTCTTATGAGCACATAAAGAGGGCAGTTATGATTAAAGCCAGAGTTCCTTACAAAGTCGATGCATGATCTGTACAAAGGCCAATAGAATTATCGTTACATATCTTTAAAACATAAAAACGAGCAACTTTTTCCCCTAAGTCTTAAGAGCTTTCTCCAAGACCAGGAAGGACCAGCCTCCATCTTCATAGTAAACATGGAGTGACCCTTAAACAAGTTGTGTCACACCAGGCAACCCACAAAAAGTCTTTATCCCTCATAACAAGTTCCCAGAAATGTCTAGATACTGCAACAACATTCCAAGTAGAGAGATCTTTCAAATTTAAACCACCACAATGAAAGGATTACAAACTTAATTCCAAGCAACTTTATAACCACCACTCATCTCAGGCTTACCAGTCCACAAAAAATTTCTCAAGGCTGAGTTGATAATCTTCATGATCATTTTAGGCAGAATCAACAAGCTACTCCAGTAGCTTTGGATAACATTAAGGATAGACCTAATAAGTTGTAACTTACCAGTAAAGGTTAGATGCTTATTCTCACATGACTTAGCTCTTTTAATAATATTGTCAACTAGGATCAGAATTGATTTTACTAAGTTTTATGGATATTGGAGGAATACCCAGGTATCTTACAATGAGGGTACCTTTAGAGAAACAGTAAGATTGAGAATGTTGGCCTGCTCCTCCTCACAAACAGTAGCAAAAAAAAAAAGATAGAACTTTTAGCAACGCTAGGTTGAAACCTGATAGAGCACTAAACAGGTTATTATTTGAATATCTCCATAAAGTAACGTGACATAACTATTTATTTGTCTTTAGTTATTTCTCACACATTAGTATTATTGAATTCTTATGAATAAATTGAAAGTTTTATTTTAAATTAAAGTCCTAGAACTTTCATCAACGAACGAAGAGTGAAGATAGTCACGTCTCCAAATGAACTCTTCTGGGAAAGTTCAGGATGATATTCGCAGTCTTAGGATCGACTGTGCAATCAAATCTGATTACGACTTTTAGGTTGAACTAATGGATGCCAGTCTTGGGGAATGAGAGTGAAGACTCAAACGGTTAAAATAGACATGATATGAATATGTTGAATAGACCGGTAACAAATTTGTTTAGAGTCCAAAATTGTTTACCAAGCTCTAAATCTAATTGTTACACCTTAAGAGTATTTTTGTAATTACTTTTATCATGAGGTGAATACGTAGCTTGACTTAGTTAGTTGTAATCTTTGATATGTCGAATGAGTGAGTTCGAATTGGCGGACAATACATTGGCTGTTGGGATTATAATTCAATTAAGTTGAGATTACGTGATTCACAGATATGAAAATTCATGATTCGATTGCGAAAGTAACAATATTACCTTATGCTTTATTGATGGGTGTGTGGATAAATTAACCTGGCCAGGTATTCAATAAATTGAGCCGTTGATTAAGACTTGTGAATTGTACCAGACAATTCACTATTATATTTTTCTTATTCACAGTCAATAAAGGAGTTAAGAAAATAAAACAAAAGGGGTAAAACGGTAATTTTATATTCCACGCTTGTTACTGATATTCACGATGGATATTATGTGGACCGTGAAAATAAAAGGGTTTATTTTACACTAACAGAAAACGTAGCGCGCATGAATTGAGAGTTGATTCGGCATCAAATCTATAGTGAAGTCGTACGATGTCAAGATTAAATAGGTCAGGAATTTATGGATAAATTCGTCGGGTATTTGAATTCTTAGCTTTGTTCATGTAGATCCATTCAATCTCAGAAATAGCTCATGAGAACATGAATAGAGCAACGAAGAAAATTGGATCAAAATGTGTTTTAGTGTCAAATCATATTTTCTACACTTATATGTGGCGGGTGATCTCACTTAATTAATTAAGTATGATTATATGTATTAAAATTAATTAATTTATTATTTTCTAATTAATGAATAATTAATAAATAGAAAATTAATTAATTAATTGATAATGATAAATTAATTTATCGATCATATTGATGAATCTCGATACAACTCAAACTCTTGGGAATATTCTAATTTTCGGCAATAATAAATATATTGGGTGAATTTTCATAAATTTAAAGATATATGGATATATTTATAAATATCAAAAATTACATTTTATCAATATCTAATAGTAATTTGATTGCAGATAGATAAGATAAGATATAGTTGTTTGTTAACAAAATAAAAGAAGAAAAACGTTTTCCCTCTCCCTCCCTATTGTTGCCAAAAATTATGTTGACAGAAAAAAATTTTGATTTTTCTTTTTCAATCGTGTTGAGAGTCCACACTCAAATTCCTAAACAAAATTCTCGTGAGATATATTTATGAAATTAATGGATGGTTGTTGTTGGACGAATTTCACAAATCATTCTTGAGTTCAAGTGCATGATCTGGATCTCGAAGCTTGAAGACCACAAAGAACGCTCAAAGGTATTCCGTTAGTTCAGAAATTCTCTGATACAAAGTATAGTTGAAAAAAATTGTTTCTAACATTATCTTCTCATTTAATGTCATATATGCATAATCGCGCGTTGTTTGATTTTAATTTATTTAATTTGATTAAATAAGTTAATTGGAAATAATTTTGATATTTCGCCCACGAACCGTTATTGGTTCAAACTTATATTTTAATTAATTCCAAAATCAACTAGTCCCAGCAGTTAAGACCCTCCAAAACAGCCCACGTAGCTTGAGTTGAAACCTTGCAAAAAATCATAAGAGCATCTGCAAAATAAAGGTTAACAATTATGTCCTTGCACCTCCAATGAAATTAAAATTCTGCAAAGAGATAAGGGGAGAAATTATCTCCCTACCTTAAACCCCCACCTCCTTTAAAAAAACCATGTAACCGTCTATTAATATTGTTAGAGTAGGTTACGGTTGAGACACACTCCATGATCCAATCAATGAATCTAGTGGGAAACCTAATACTTTGGAGAACTCACCCAAGAAAGAACCACCCCACACTGTCATAAACCTTGCGTAACAACCTTGAGCACACATCTGGGTGAGAAAGAGTTTCTGTGATAACCTCTTAAAAACTCTTGAGAAAGGAGGATGTTGTGTGAGATAACTCTACCAGGAACAATTGAAGTTTTGTTTAAACTAACCAGCCTGGGAAGGGTAGCCCGTAATCTTTTAGCCAACATAGAGGTAATACATTTGTAGAAAAAATTACAACAAGCAAAATGCTTGAAGTCAAAAACTTTACTATGGTTTTCAACTTTAGGCACTAAAGTGAAAGCAGTATTGTTGAAGGCTTTCAACAATTCATAAGTATGAAAACACTCTAACACAGCAGCACACACATCATCACTAATAATATGCATGTTTCTCCTGAAAAATGAGCATTAAACCATCAGCACTAGGGCCTTTCTATCACTAAAAGAGAAAAAAATATTCCTAACCTCCTCAGCAGTAAAAGGTTGAATCAAATTATCACTTTCAGAAGAAATCTTATGAGACAGGAAAACATCAAGAATATCCCAATTAATATTAGGAATAGGCAGTTGTTTATCGAAGAGACCATGATAAAAGTTTATGATCATGCTTTGAATTTCAAAAGAATCATTAATGATAATACCTTGATGGTTGGTTAAGAAGTTGAACTTTGATCTCCTCCCATGAGCTTTGAAAGCATAAAAAAAGAAGAGGTATTACCATCACCAAAGTTGAGCCATGAATTTCTGGATTTCTACATGTAGAAGCTTTCCTCAGCTAGCTTCCAAGAGTGAAAATACTTAAAAGCATCATGAGTAACTTGTTGGGCTACCAAAAGGTCTGGATTGGAGTCTAAGTAATGTTAGGCAGCTTCCAAAAACAGCCTAGCTTCGCATACTCTTCTAGAAATGTCACTACAATGAGAGGAATTAAAATTCCTAAAGGCTATCTTAACAACTTTCAATTTCTTTGGAAGCTTGTTCATAGTTGTACCATGAATGTCTAAGTCCCAAGCTTGTCTAATTACATCGGAAAACCCCACAATATCTGCCCAGAAATTGTAATACTTATAGGAACACTTCTTTGTTGAAGCATCATGGCAGAATTTGAGAATATAAGGGCAGTGATCAGAGTAAGTAGGAAGGGCATGGTAGGTCAGGGAACCAGAAAAAATATTCTACCACTGAGAACTGATCAAAGCCCTATCAATTTTGGTATGAATGCTAGTATTACCCACTTGATGGTTCTACCAAGTGTAATATGAACCTGTAAAATTCAGATCACTCACCTCAATGGAATTCAAATAGCTAACAAATTCTTTCATACCCTTATCCCAACTAAAAGAGCCTTTATGTTTCTCATCAGGATGGATAACTTCATTAAAGTCTCCAAGAATGACCCAAGGAGCATAGCCGAAACCAGCAAGCAACTTCATCAGATCTTCCCACAAAGTCTTTCTAGTATTAGCATGGTTGGCAGCATGGACAAATGTTCAAAGAAACTCTAAAGAAGAGACTAAATTAGTAACCTGCAGTGAATCATTTGGCTTGAAGTAGCGATCACAGACACAACAAAAATAGTAAGGTCATATGCAACCCAAATTCTCCCTAGGATATCTTTAGAATAATTGTTGACTGAGTTCCACTTAGGAAAATCAACTTGAATAATTCTATGAAAATGTTTCACTTTCACTCTAGTCTCTAACAGGCCACAAAGCTTCAAATTGTACCTCCTCATGAAGTTCCTCACCTCTGAATGTTTAAGGGGTTGATGAAATCCCCTAACAATCCATCCTGCTAGGTTTGTTAACATGGGGAAGATTTGGAAAAGGGGGAAGCACTTCCAAAAGAACCACTCTTTGCCTTCAATTTAGCCGCAAGTTTCCTAAGCCTTTTCTTCTGCTAGCACTAATATTGTCAGTGGAAGTAGAAGAAGAAAGAGTGTTCATTGAACCAGAATCCTGCCCAATAATAGTGTCTTTCCATTTCTCTACTGGATAAGCTACAATGCATTCCTCATCTATAGGAAGAGCAATATCACATTTCAATGTTCACATCCTCTTCATGAGGGATAGCAGCATTAATCTAGGGATCATCCAAATTACCTGAGTCCATTAGCATCCTCAGCTAAATTGTCTGGGAGATTAATAGCCAATCCTGCCTGATCTTCTTTTGTGTTGTTCTTCCTACTGACCTAAGCCCATTCCTGCCTAACAGTTTTAACACCCCTTGACTTGGTATGCTTGAGGTTTAGGTTTGGTTCTACAATCGTGTCCATAAATCTAGCAATCTTTGCAAAATTTTAGCATACCCATATACTCAACTTCTATTTTAACATATGAGATGCCAACATGTTCAAGATCATTTCAAGCTCCTTTGGAAAATCAGAAGAAACATCTACCTCTATGTAGACCTTAGCAAATGAGAGTTTCATCCCACTAGCAATCACAACATCAACATAAAGGGGATTAACCAAAATACTACTAATATTGAAGATTTATTTTTGAGTCAATAATATAGGAAAGATGTTCTAGTTTTTCACCCAAACAGGTATCCTGGTCATCTCTTCCTTTGTAAGCTTCATGTGAAGTACCCATTCCTTAAGGACAATAGGCCTACCAAGAAGGAACCAGGGACCCCATTTCAAAATAGCTTATTTATCTTCTATGGAGTAGAACTTGAAGAAGAAGAACCCTTCATCTTTTGTGCCACTTATTTCAGACCTCTACCTCCCCATAATTGAAAACCTGCATGTTTACTATAACTAAAAGAGGAGTCTTGGCTAGAAGTGGCCAACAATGGCGTTGTCCCATGTCCTCAACCCCTCATGTATGATATCTTCCATAATATGATATTTCCCACTTTTTGAGTCTAGGGTTGGAACCAAAATTTCATTCTGAATGGTAAATAAGACATTGCATTGTTTAACCCTATCAACCCATTTGGATTGATCAGGCTCTTTCTTCTGTTCAAGGTGAGTGTCTTTTCCCTGCAAACTATGAACATCACCATCCTTCCTAGCGAAACAAACAATTTTATAAACTACATTGTCCTTAATGACCTCTTTATTCCATTTTTTACTATTTGCCGCAGAGGGTAGAGGAGGAAATTCATCCTCCTCCTTGAGATTCCCTTCAAAACTCTTAATAACCTGTTCATCAATCAGGACATTATCATTTTCATTTTTTCCTCCATCAATGTCGGTTTCTAAAAGAGGTAAGGGCTCTTTAAAATCATTAAGGTTTATTATAATAGCTTTGCATAGGCATCCAGGATCCCGTTTCTTTGGACCGACTGCCTACAAATCAACAAGTAAAGAATCATCGTGAACCACTCCTTACAATGCCAAATCAGAGTTTATAATAGAGGACACAATTACCAATGGTGTTTCTAACACTAAAAACGCCATGTCTGCTCTTTTTCTTCGTAGTAACAAACTCCAAACTATGTCCCAAAACCAATGAAAATCACCATGAGAATTTTTTTTTTCATTTTTTGTTTGGAGTCTTCCTACCGTTTTAAACATTTGAAATTGAACTCGATCGAATATAATATTTTCTAACATTTATTTAATTTGATTGTATAGTTTTATTTTGTTAAAATTATAATTATTTATGACAAATTCAATAAAAAAATGAAAGAATATACCATCTTAATCATAATTTTGATAAATTGACGCGTTAGCTTAGAAGTATTTTTGAAAAGAACAAATATTTGTCACATAATTGCTGACTAAACAAGTTATGTATTCATATCCATGCCGTAAGTAATTTTGATTAAGTTTAGCTATCATTGCCTTCACTTATCATTAACATACAATGGTTAGGAATAAATGATTAGGGAAAGCAGTCATGATTAGGAATGTATGATTTGCTCCGATAATTATGAAAGTAGATAAGCCATTTTTGTTCATTTTGAAACGTTAATTAAAAATAATAAGAAAACTATAAGTACCATTTGTGTTTTTCCTAACATAATCAACAGATAACATAATCAACAGAAAGTGCACGTTCATGTATGGTATTATTGGATTATCTTACATCAGAGGAGTGGATTAATATGATAATTATGAGATACCATGACTAAATCTCATGGAACCCGGTGCAACGTGATCTTATAATTTTCTCTACAATACTCAAGTTGTTGAATTAATTTTACAAGACTCAAGTATCGTGAATTTAAAATATTCTCCTCATGAATTGCTCATGTCTCATATTTAACATCAAAGACATGCAACTATGTACCTGAGAAGATTTTGACTTTAAAATTAGAATGACATTTACCTGTTAGCCCAAGAATTTCATCACTTGGACCAACCTCGCGGAGTTATATTCGTGTATTCTTATAAATTAAACACCATACGTAGACGCTCATTTGACTATGATTTTATTAAATTCTAAGCATGACATGTGAAATAGAGTAAGTTTTGATTTATATGGTATACAATTGATAGCCATTAAATTTCAATAAGAATTGCTAGTTCAAAAATCTCGAATAATTTGTAGAAGAGAACTCTAGATGTTTGTTTTATAAAATTGTGAGACAACAAAAGTAACAACTTTTGTATGATACAATCATGAACAATACATGTTTATACTATCACAAAATACAATCATGAACGATACGTTTATATTATCAAACAAAATAAAATAATCAACAACATAGGGATCATAGAACCAAATTCAAAATCGCTATCAAGTCTCAATTTTCATAATGGGAGGAGAATAATTCATTTCAATGATTGATTATATAACAATATCATATCAAATTTAAAACATAAAAAATCACATTTAAAAATGGATACGTGTGGGGAGATCCTTAAATTGAGATGGTTGTCCCAAATACAGATGAGAATAATCCTTTAGTTTTATGCCTTCTGACAAAGAGTCCCATGTGAGGTGTGATTGATTAATCCAACTCATCACCAAAAAATTCTAGTTTATAAAATTCAACGTAAAGTGTATTGAAACGACACGATCACCTTGTGTTGGAAAATTTTGACGAGACGTGATGTTCACTGTATTTCAACCGTTATTTTAGATTTGCATAGTTGAAATCTGTTGATCACATATAATTAATATTTTTTTAATATAGTTAGATTTAGACCGCCAATCACAATATAATCGGTATGTTAAAAGGCAAAAAAATTACGGTACAATGAGAGTATCGTATTCCTTCAAGTACTGTATTGACACTTGAGAAAAGTGTAAGAAAAACTTATTTTTTTTATTAAATAACAATTTTTCACTTGAGCGAGTATGATAGTCTAAAAGTATCATAATTTTTTCTGTTAAAATGAACATGAGACTATCATTATGATTTAAGTCGTTCACATTGAACAAAACTGCACATGTTAACCATTAATTATGTGAGCATAATTGGTTAAGTACTCATACATATATTTAAAAAACGTGAATTCGAATCATATCTTTTAATTCCCTTTAAAATTTATAATTTGAGTTTGACAAAAAAAATCATTAGTTATGTGGGCCCTCACATCCAATTGATTGCTTAGACGGAAGATACTTTTTTGCCACTTGTTTCTTCTACATCATTTTTAACAAATTGATTTGTGCCACAAACATTACCCGATGGATCATAGTTTATCAAACTATTTTAGGGATACTTTTTTTCTTTATTAAAATATCATCAGTTACATTTTAAATCATAAAATTTTAAAAATTGTAATTAGGTATCTGATGTAAAACCTCATTTTCAGACACCCCTTTAATAACCTTTTAATTTTATTCTATTCCGCTCAAAATTTTCACTAAAAAAACCTTCGAGTTATAAGAGCAAAGGTTAAAGCCAAAATTTTGAATAGTTTATAGTGAAGATCGTGAGTCCTCTTTCTTTTCGTTTTGATTGCGGTAACACTGATCCTTTCGTTGATAATGGTCTTGTGAGTTTGCTTCTAATCCGGATCATCGTGAATATTTAATAAAATGGTTGGTATTTGGGCTGTGGAGGATATGGAAAATTAGAAATAAATTCTGTTTTGAAGGGTGGATTATTAACCCTCTTGATGCAACTTTCAGGTCAATATGCATATGAAAGCATCGGGAGACAAGAGAGATGTGGAGAACAGTGTGGTTGAGACGCACATTGCTTGTCCTTATATTCGGATGGCGCTTGGAAGGAAGACAATAGTCAGGCGGGTTTGGCTTCGGTCCTTTGAGATCCTATTGGCCATATTCATGGTTTTGGTTCTAAACATTGGAGTCATGTGCTTTTAGGGTTTGTTTGGTAGTCCGTACTATACAGTATTATTTTAGTACTGTCCGATATTTGATAAAAATATGAAGCACGTACTAATTAATATGGTGAGACTCTTTAGTCCGAACCACATGAGATAATTTAGTCCCCTCCTAGGAGAGACTACACCGGACTAAGAAAAACAAAACTGTTTTTCAATTTATATCTTAAAATAATATTTTTATTAAAATGATTTTTTTAATTTATATCTTATAGGAACTTCACTCACTAACAAAAATAATTTTTGAATTTTTGAAAGGTGCAAAATTAGTTACTTATAACTTAATTTTACCAATTTTCAAAGTTATTTATTATCTCTTTCTTCCTTTTTTCTGAATTTTGAGAATCTCTCAATCATATGAGTGGTTTGAGTAATTATTTATATATTTTAAATGGCTTATTTTATGTATTAAAAATTCAATAAATTTTTTTTTTAATTTTAATGTTTATAACTATAAATTATCACTATCTTAAAGTTTACGGGTATAATTGAATTTGCATTTTTACCCAAAAAATAGGGAATTTACGGTGATAGCATGAATTAGATAATTTATATTATAGTTGAAAATATAAAATAACATGTTAATGAATTTCAAATAAACTTTTGCGGATCAAATCATGATAAATAATTTTACAATCTAAAGCTATAACGTGTCAAACAATGTATAAATGCTATAGTTTTCTAACTAATACAGCACCAAACACTGGACATTATTATTTAATCTAGTACAGTACAACCTGAGAGATTTAATGCAATACTATCTGGTACTATCCTGACTGCCAAACAAGCCCTTAATGGCTAAAGCTCTTGCTCTTCAATGGGGTTTGGAGGAATAAACCGTATCTTAAAATCTCAAGAACTCATGTTGAACACACCAAGAATTAAATAATAGTAAAAGTGGAAGCGTACCTGAATCCATGACAGTATATCACAATTTAGAGCCGAACTGTTGGCCTTTCAGATCTACACGATGAGATATTAGGGAGAATAAAATATTTTTCCTTAATCGTGTAACTTGTGGACCATAACCACTTATAGATAACGTATATATTATCTCTAACGATTATATATTAGGGAGAATAAAGTGGTTACCTTAATCATGTGACATGAAAATCATAACCACTTATAAATAACATATCTAAAATTTTAGCTCATCACAAAAATAGAAATTACCCTAAAGTCTTTACACATCAAAATGTCAACAACCTGTCAGATACAATAAAACTCATATCCATAAAACCTTAGCTGGTCACTTTTAATTAGGTTTAACCTTATTTGACAGTCTGCAACACATAAATATTCATATATAAGTCTAACGTTGGATTAAGGATCCAACAATCTCCCACTTGGACTATATGTGTGACCTTATAATTATGCTTTGCAAAATAACTGAACGAGCTCAAGTTTACTGTCATTACTAAAATGTATCTATAACCAATCCGGTTCATCAATCATTCCAACATAGGTTCAAAATAGCATTTGTTACATCAATCGTAACTTAACTCATCAATGGTCACGTATGTCAATACAACTGAATGACATGGATTTTGATGTGGATGTGTAGAATGAAAATTTCATGTCATGTGATCTTAACACGCCTATTTTTAACTGGTCCACCGAAAACCTTAGTGAGATCAAACCATACCAGAGTTGGAGTATGAATTAACCAAAACTTTATTTCTGCAGAAACTACCTCAAAATATCCATAAACTGAAATAACTGAAAGTATGTTTATAAAATAAAGAATTCAAAAATACAAACTCCCACTAAAACTGAATATCATCAACCGATATAACACCCATAAGAGTAGTGTGCTCCTGAAACTATTTGGTTCGCAATGCCTTAATAAGCGGATCCGCATATGGAGTTTGTTTCGACGTGCTCTATAGACAACTGTCCCTTCTGAACTCTTTCCTTAACAATCAGGAAATTGGTGTCATTATACATAAACTTTGTTGTGCTCCTGTTGTTATTAGAATACAAAAATGCTGACTTACTGTACAAACCTAAGCATACATCAGACTCCCTTCTAGTGAGGCATAGGGAATCTTCTGTATTTTTTCTCAAAATCATTCTTAAAGCACTGATTGAGACTAAAATTGTCTCCCTTAGCCAAAGAGGTATCACCCAGTTTGTAGTCTTGCATGTCATATCTCTTAAATACATTTTTGATATAACTCTTTTGTGTTAATCCAAGAGTACCATGAGAACGATCTCGATGTATTTGGATCCCTGATACAAAAAATGCGTCACCAAGATCTTTCATCTCAAAATTTTTAGCTAAAAATCTCTTGGTGCCATGCAATAAACATATATCGTTGTTTGTAAGCAAGATGTCATCCACATTAAAACCAAAAAAATGTGCTTACTCCCACAGAATTTATGGTATATATATCAACCAAATTTGTCTTAAAACTAAATGAGATGATCACCTGATGAAACTTAAAATACCATTGTCGAGATGCCTGCTTGAGTCTATAGATAAATTTATTAAGTTTACAAACTTTATTCTTTGGGTCTCCCGACACAAAGTTTTCTAATTGTACCATATAAATTATTTTTTCAATGTCACCATTGAGAAATGCCATCTTTACATCTATTTGATGCTGCTCAAGATTGAAATGCGCCACCCGCGCCATTGTAATCCTGAAAGAGTATTTCATAGAAACTCGACAGAAAGTCTCTTTATAGCCAACTCCTTCTTTCTGTGTAAATCCCTTTGTGACAATACGAGCCTTGTATATTTTCACATTACCTTTTGAATCCCTCTTGGTTTTAAAAATCTATTTGCAACCAATGGGTTTCGCACCTTCTGATAACGGGATAAGATCCTACATATCATTGTCCTTCATGGACTTAATTTCCTCATTCATGGCATCGATCTATTTCTAAGAGGTAGAACTCTTTACATGGCTTGAAGGAAGTTGATCGAGTCATCTGCCATCACTCCAATATCTACATTATGTTCTTGGAGAAATACAATGTAATCCTCTGGAACTTTACTTCTTCTCTCTCTAGTGGATCTTCTTAATGGCATATGTTCTTGAGGTGCTAGAGTTTGTTTTTCTGAAAGAGTTTCTTGATTGTGAGGTTCTTCGATATTATATTGATATGTTGCGTCATGAGCAATGTCAGGAACGATGTCCTGATCAATATTAATAACACAGTGGGAATATCAATGTATTCCATTTGCAAGATAAAATCCCTAACTGTATCTCCCACTACAAACTCGGCACCATCAAAGAATCGGGCATTTTCCGTCTAAAACATCGACCTAGTCGTGGGATCATAAAACTTGTACCTCATGTACCTTTCAGAATATCCAACAAAAATAACTCACCATCTTTAAATCCAGTTTGTTTTCATTAGGCCTATAAGGCCTTGCCTTAGCTGGACATCCCAAAATATGAAAATGCTTTAGACTAGGTTTGATGTCGGTCCAAAGCTCATATGGGGTTTTTGCAGTCCGTTTTGTTGGTACTCTATTATGGATATATGTTGCAGCCTTAAGTGCTTCACCACAGAGTGATTCTGGTAAGGTATAATGGCTAATCATATCCATCACCATGTTTGTAAGCCTTCTATTTTGTCTTTTAGCAACACCATTCAAAGTGTACTGTGGGACGATACCACATTCCTCTAGGAATTTAGTAAACGGTCATGGACGTTGTTTATCCCGAACCGTTATATCTATCATAGTGCTCACCACCACGGTTAGATCTGGCATTTTTTTTTATCTTTTTGTTGAGTTGGTTCTCAACTTCAACCTTAAAATTTTTTAACACATCCAATAACTGTGACTTTTCATGGATGAGATATATGTAGCCATATCTAGAAAAATCGTATGTGAACGTTATAAAGTATTATTGACCATTCCAAGCAACTGGAGGGAATGACCCACAAATATACGTATGTATAAGTTGTAAAACGTCATGAGTCTTGTTGGCTTCAAATCTCCTTTTATCGATTTGTTTACCCTTTATGTAATTTACACAAACATCAAAATCTGTGAAATCTAAGGGACCGAGAATTACGTCTGACACAAGTCTCTCTATTCCCCATATGGAGATATAACCTAATCTTTTGTGTCATGACGCAGCTGAATTCTCCCTGGTTAATTTTCTTTTAGTACCTTATGTACTTAATTGTAGGAATTCATTAAATGAAGCTATTATATCAAGTAAATAATGATTATCGAGACCTGATAAAAAACCAGAACCAATCAAATTTGAATCATGAAATAAACCGAATTTTTTGTCTCCAAAAGAACAAACATAACCAGCTTTGTCCAAAATAGAAATATAAATTGAATTTCGTCTAAAAGACAGTATAATAAAAGTTTCATCAAGATCTAAATAAAATCCAGTCTATAATAATAATAATAATAATAATAATAATAATAATAATAATAATAATCAAATTTCTCTATTGCTTCAACCTCAATTGTCTTGTTACCGTCCACATAGAAGTATCTTTCAACATCATTTGGCTTTCGACAATTCATGCCACCCTGCATAGACACACTGATGTGAGTTGTTGCACCAAAATGTATCCACCACATCTGTCTAGGAACTGAACTTAAATTAACCTCAGAACAGATCAAATTAAGAAGCATAACTTTCTTAGCACGTCAAGCGTGATAGTTGGTTCATTGTTTCTTCCTATGCCCTTCAGCTCCATAAAAGTAAAAACTATTGCCTTTCGGGCCAGCTAGTTTCTTTTGTTGTTTCTTGTGTGGTGTTGTATCCACAACAACCTTATCTTTCTTCCTTTTATTTCCCTTGCCCTTATCCTTAGAGATAGAGGCCAGGTAAGCACTCTCTGTCTTATCATGTTTCACTATTTCATCTTCCTGAACACAGTTGAGATAAACTCATTCAGAGACCAAGTCTTTTTCTGACAAGTATAGCTCACCTTAAACTGGTTAAACTGTGTCGGATGGATATCAAAACCATACACAAGAAAGTCCTCAGAGAGTTCAAGCCTTAGTGCTTTTAACCTTGAAACAATGTGAAACATTTCCGTAATGTGCTTTCTGATATTGGCTTTACCTTTATACCTCATTGGAATTAGGTTTGACAAGAGCGTACCAATTTCTGTTTTTCAATTCTTAACAAACCTCTTTTCAATATCTATAAGGAAATCTTTAGTTGTAGTTATCTTTTTAGAGAGAGTGCCCATAAATACTTCTGAAATTACCTTCTTCAGGATTAACATAAACATGCGGTTTGATCTCTCACACCTTTCCATATCCCTATTTTTGTCAGATGTGCTCTTATTAGTAAGGTGAAGGAGAATCAATCCTTAATGCAAGATCAAGATCCATAACTCCAAGTAATATCAAGAGATTATCTTCCCAGATTTTGAAGTTTGAGCCATTTAAAACAGGAATTGAATTGATGTTGGTTGTGATATTAGCTAGAGTAATAGTTGAACAGAGAACAAGAAAAAAAAAACAATAAGCTCACATAAATCTCAAATAACATTAATAAATTCAAACAAAAATGAACTTTATCTCAAAACACCAGACACTCTATTAATATTTTGACTTTGACAAAAAATATTAATTTGTAAGTGATGTCTTGGTATAGTAATCAAACACTAATGATAAATAACATATCGAACAAGAAATCTTCATTTGGGCTTATTTATTGTTCATATGTAAAATCGAATAATCATCACGTATTTATTACCACAGAAACACATATAATTCTGTCAAATATTTACCTTCTTTTGTCTACTAAATATTCACATAAGTTCCTCGTACATATCCTTTATATTTTAAGATAAAATTAATTTTCACAAGAGATGTCACTTTGGCGACATGTTGCTTCAATTAATTCATCCCAATATATATATATATATATATATATAACATAACAATGTTAGAATGTAAAATTATACCATAATTAACCTTAATTAATTGATAAATAATTACTTTTACGATCCAAAAAAATTGTTTTGAAAGTATTTAATCAAATAATTCGTATAACAAAATTAATTTATCAAAATCCATAAAATTAATTTAATAAACTAATGAAACATTTTTTATTTGAAAAACAAAATGAAAGGGGTTCCACGGCCCTTCCTTTCACCTACAGCCTTCCCCAAATAATTTTTTTAATTAAAAAAACTGTGAGGGCTGCGAAAACCCCAGTCATTCTGAAAACTGGTTGTGGGCTTCAACCACAGCCTTATATATATTTTAAATTATCTTTTAGTTGTGGGCTTGCTCACAGCTTGACCCACATGTTCACGGGTCATGGGTTGATCGTGAACATGTCAACCTTAGGGTTTTCTTCACCTAAAGGACTGTTAGTCCCTTGTCACCGTGAAACCCTAGGGTTCTTAACCCTTAGCCGTGGCTGCCTCCTCAATAGCTGCTGCCAAGGCCGCATCTTCCAGAGGTAGTCACAGCCCGCCGCGACTTTCTCTTATAGCCACGGCCAGGCCGTAGCTCTCCTTGCCGGTGTAACTAGAACATCGCGTCGATCTCCTGCCATTGTCGGCCACTATCGCTGGCCGACAAGCGAATTTAACCAAATATATATATAAAATATACCGAAAAATATATCAGTTCTTAAATCTAATATATTTTCAAATAACTATCGAATTTAAGAACTCCAGAACATAACCATATAAACATATAATCATGGATCTAAAAACTCAATTCTGATTCTCAATGATTCAACGTGAATTGCTTTGATATCATTTGTTAGATAAAATCATTATCGGTATAAACCGTATCTTAAAATCTTAAGAACTCATGTTAAACACATCAATAATCAAAAAACTATTAAAGTGGAAGCGTACATGATTCCATGACAGTAGATCACAATTAAGAACCGAGCGGTTGACCTTCCAGATATACACGATTCTCTATCAGAGAGTCCTATTTGATTAAGCCTCTGTGTTTTCTCTCTAAGGTTGAGATATTATGGAGAATAAAATTATTTCCCTTAGTCATGTGATCTTGGAACCATAATCACTTATAGATAACATATTTATTATCTTTTGATATTTTTATCTTAGCCCATCATAAAATAGAAACTATCCTAAAGTGTATACACATCAAAATGTCCACAACCTATCAGATACATTAAAACTAAAATCACTAAAACGTTAGCTGATAACTTTTAATTGAGTTTAACCTTATTTGACAGTCTGTAACACATAATTATTCACATATAAGTTCAATGTTGGATTGAGGATCCAACACGTAGAGCAGTTGAATAGAAATGCTTGTATATTGCAACAGAAAAATTACAGAATAAAAGTTGATTACAGATTCTTGAATAGAAAATAAATTCAGTAGAGACTTGTGTAGCAACGATCTAAAGATGAATTTCACCCTCCACGGTTTGCTTGAAGACTAGAGTGAATGTTTCTGCAGGATACAACTACCATGATTGATGATTCAGCAAACAAACGCTTCAATCTCTCTCAGAACACGAAACAATATTTCTTTCTCCTTTACGAACTCTCTGGAAAAAATGACTTACTATTTTTTGGACGATTATGCTCTGTATTTATAAATAAGGGTGGCATTTTTCTGAGAAAACTGCCACCATTCTACACCTTATACGAAGTGTGAGTTTCCAAGTGAAACTACCCTCTTCTCTATCGACATGTGGCAGACAATTTCTCTACAATGGAAACCGTCTACCACCCTACGTGTAGTTGAGAGGCAGCAGTTTATGTCTCTTAGCTTCCTTGTCAGGTCATTAAACATGTGGCCAAATGAATAGAGCATCATCTGAACCGAACCAGATGAAACCGGGTTCAAATCGGGCCGTGCTGAGCTTAGTCCTCTCTCCCCCATAAAATGTGATGTACCCCTTGTGGCCACACCCTAAAGCCCAAGGTGTGGATTTATAAAGCACACCTCCAACTCTTTCTTAAGTAATGTGAGATTTTTCTTTTAAGCTACTCACTCTTTATTCTTCTTTATCTTCATTCACACACAGTTACATAGTCATACTTAGCTTTACTTAATAAGCTCAATTACTCCAACACCTTTCACCATTTCCCTAGATCAGTCAATGGACGTGCAAATATTTGCGCAAAATCGAGACGTAATAGGAATCAAGACATATTTCAATTTATTCCTTTCTCTTATGAGTGTACAACTATGGCTTTGAACGTTCCTTTGTAATTTTTTATAGAGCTAGTTATCTTTGATATGTTAAAAACGGGATGAGAATGAGAATCATTTTTGGACCTTTTTATCCACTTCATATTTTATAATTTTCAAATTTACCCTTTCAGTTTATTAATGGTGCATTAATATTAGTTTATTTTTTATTTTTTCTTTTTTATAATGGTGTATATCTTGACTGCTTTAAATTTTATTTATAGATATGATAATATTTTATGTTATTTCTTTCTTAAAGAAATATTTAGAGAAAATTAATTAACTAAACAAATTTGGCATGGTTACCGCCTTTTGATTGACCGATGTAGGACCAAATTATCACAAAGATGGGAAAGTTTATTGGGTGAGATGACCACAACGTAGCTGCCCCTCCTCTCGTCGATTGCCGCATATAATTTCCCCAAAGGTAGCCTGTCGTTGGAATTGGATCCCCTATTCTTGGTGGGAGGGTTGGGGCCTTGCAAGGTCGAACACATGGTTGGATTTAGTTGATCCTTGTCGTTTACTTAATCTATTGAGATTCTCATTATACATTTAGTTTAGCTTTTTGAATCTAGTTTTTAGTTCAATACCACTATTATTAACTGAAATTAAAGAATTAGTAGATTTACTTAGGGCAAAATTGGAATGGATTAGGATTGTCAACTTATAATCTATAATTTAATGACCGGGTTGATTATAAGATTATAAGATTATAAGTTCATAACATGTTAGGGCAGACCCAAATAAGGCCTATTCATTTTATTTACAGTTAGTACCGATAGTGTCGGACACATGTTGGAACATGGGGTACGCGCCCAATATAGAAGCCAATGTAATTGGTGATAGTTTAATTGATGACAATTGAATCGATGGTAAAATATGATTGATATTGTTTGTTGTGCTAGTAATTTATAGATAGTTGATGACAATTTATGATTGTTATGTTTGATATATGTATAATTTTATTGTAAGTTTATGAAAAATAACGTTTGAAGTAATTTAACTGCCTACTCAGGGTTGCCCTTTTTGGAGGGACTCTAGTTGCATTCTACAGTGGTAAATTAAAACTACCAACAAAATATGATTGCTATCAATTTTAAGGATTACTCACAACAAATAAAGTAATTCAATTGCTATAAAGATTATGAGAGGATTACAGCCTTGAATTACCCATACCAAACATGCCTTAGTTTTATGAATCTATTGGTTAATTTTTTTTAAAGTTGATTTAGTGTCGCATAGAAGTCGAACTATTTCTTTAGGCTTCATGATTTGATTCCTTCCACTGCATGGGTGTTGTCATATGTTGTCTGTCAAGCCCATGATATCCACTTTGTACGCTCAGAACTTTCTACTGCAAAATGATGTATTTCGGGCTTGTACATTGTATATAATATTTTTAATAAATAATGATTAATTTAATAAATTTAATTATATAGTTTTCCGTATTAATATAGTTACTAGATTGCCCTCTACTTTATTATTTGTAACTATTTTATTATCTCCCTTTATCTTTCTCTCTATCTATTTATAATACTGTTGATGTCTAAAATCTCTCAACAATACACGTGCTCTCTTTTTGACGACTAAAAATTTGTAGAACACAAATAAAGAATCCAAAGAACGAGGAGAATCGGGGGTGATTTCCTCGCCTAAAGGCCTCCAATGCTATGTCAGTATCTTGGCAAGGGCGGATTTGCCCAAGGATCATGGGGCACGTGCCCCCCTCACATTTTCATGTACCGTATTTTTTACCTACACTAAACCTAACCCTTTCTATATCTCTCTGTTACTTTTGGTATCATAAAGTAGCCGTCTCTTTCACGATTTCCTCTCTCTCTCTCTCAAGTCCAATCGTAGCCTTTGTCTTTCTCTCTCTCCCAAGTCTCATCGTAGCTAGCATCTCTCTCTCTCTCTCACCCTCTCTCTCCCTCCCTCTCTCTCTTAAGTCCCACATTAGCCTTTCTACCCTAGCCCTAGTCATCTCTCACTCTCTCTCTCCATCTCAACTAAATTACATCTCTAATTCTTTTTTTATTCTATATATTCTTTAGTTTATATTTGAATTGGTGTGTTCCTCACAAATACTTCTTTGGACATGGATCTCATTAGGTAAGTCTCTTAATATTTATTTGTTTTACATGTTTGATTTTCATTAATATATTATATTATTTATTTTTTTTGTATCAATTATGTTTAGAAATTAAAAAAAATGTTGAACATATACACGCAAAGGCTGTCAAAGTAGCCTGCGTAAACAAGTATGAACTCTAAAATTTAATTATTATGCTCGTTCATTATCATTTGATATTTTATTAAATTTAAAATTACTACTTTCGTTTATGGTTTTGTTTACTGTATTTCTTATTGTACTTCACTTTGTAAGCATAAATAAAAAAAGTTAGTTTTTACTACTATGATCTTGAAATAGAAATGGAAAGATATTTTAAAATAAAATCGACACTAGAACTGTCTTCGTCAATAGAGAAAAGAACTGCTAGTTCAGAAATTTTGTTTGAAGAAATTAATTTAGTCCCAGTAGATCCAGACATTCGAATGTTCGAGATCGAGTTCGAATAGCATATTTACAGAAAGGTCCCTGTAAACCTCGAAGACGGTTTAATCCAGCTTTGTTCGATGAATATCCAAATTGGTTAGAGTACAACATATCCAAAGATGTTTCATTTTGTTTATGTTGTTACCTATTCAAGCCCGAAGTTGGAGAACAAGCATGAGGTGACTCTTTTTGTTGGTGAAGGATTTTCAAATTGGAAGAAGAAAGAGAAATTGCAAATTCGTGTTGGAGATCCTAACAGTGCTCATAACCAGCTTGGGCTCAATGTGAAAGTCTATTGAACCAAAAAGAATATATTGAGACACGTGTTAATAAACATTCAGACCAAGCTTGAAGTGAATATTGAACTCGTTTATGTGCACTGATTGATTGTATCTGATTCCTTTTAAGATTAGGGCTTCCATTTCATAGGCATGACGAATATGAAGATTCAAAGAACCACGTTTCTTGAACTTTTACGATGGTTATGTGATCACAATAATGATATAAAAGTTGTTTCCTTTAAAATTGCTCTAGAAAATCTGAAATTGATAACACTTGACATTCAGGATATTGTGAATTGTGTTTCAATTGAGATTGTAAGTACTATTATTAAAAGTATTGGTGACAAGCTATTTTCTATTCTCATTGATGAATCTCGTGACACATATTCCTAGGAGCAAATGACTATTCTATTACGTTATGTGGATAATGGTCATATAATTGAATGTTTTGTAGGTATTGTTCATGTCACTAACACTGTTGCTTTCTCACTTAAAAAAGCTATTGATAAATTTTTTTTAGACATGGATTAAGTATGGACAATGCTATGATGTGGCAAGTAATATGCAAGGTGCATTTAATGGACTCAAAGCACTAATTTGAAGGAAAATGAATGTGCAATTTATATTCATTGCTTTGCCCATCACTCCAGTTAGCTCTTGTAGCTGTTGCAAAAATCATGTAGACATTACAAGTCTCTTTACTTTGGTTGTTAAGGTGGTGAACATTGTTTGAGGTTCAGCGAAACGTCGTGTCATCCTTCATGATAATACACACTACTGTAGTTTTTGAAGCTATAAACAATAGTGAGCTTTCTAGTGGACAATGACTAAATCAAGAAATAAGTATTAAATGAGCTGGTGATACATGTTTGGGCTCACATTATAGTACTTTGGCTAGCTTAATTACCATATTTCCATCTGTAATAGATGTACTTGAGATCATTATGGAAGAAATACCTAGTTTTAATTAGAAATATGAAGTAAAAGTTCTACTAAATACAATTAAATCATTTGATTTTGTAATGAACCTACACATGATGAAAAATATATTGGAGATTGCAAGTGATTTGTCTCAAGAATTACAAAGAAGAGATCAAGATATCGTGAATGCGATGAATTTAGTTAGATTATGCAAAGAAAGGTTGCAGTTGATAAGAGAAACATGATTTGATTCTCAACTTTGTAAAGTTTATTCATTTTTTGATAAACGTGATATTGAAGTTCCTAGCATGGATGGCATGTTTTTTACTACAGGAAGAAAAAGATGTAACACTCACAACATCACTATCGAGTTGAAATATTTTATGTTGTCAATATGCAACTTCAAGAGCTAAACAATCATTTCAATGTGGCCAATACAGAATTGCTTCTTGGTGTTGCATATTTAAATCTAAGTGATGGGTTTTCTAATTTGGTAAATAAAAATTTATTCGTCTTGCTACTCCAAGATATGGCGCCATTGCTTAGCAAGAAAACATATTCAGATGTTGATTTACATTCGTCAGGGTCACCACCCCAATCAACATCTGAGTAACCCACTAGATGCAAATCGTTTCCTCGATAACAGAAACATAAATCTGTAGTACCTTTAAGGTACCTCAAAATCCTCTTAACAGCTTTCCAATGAGCTTGTCCAAGATTTGACTGATATGAGCTGACTAAACTAACGACATAATAAATATCAGGACGTGTACAAGATATCGTACATCAAACTTCCAATGGCATTAGAATATGGGACTCTAGCCATGCTCTCTTTTTCTTCTGGAGTCTTAGGACACATTTTTTACTAAGGATTTCACTCTTTGCTATTAGAGCGTCGATGAGGAGTTTGCAATCTCGCATATTGAATCGTTCGAGTGTTTTCTTAATATATGACTCTTGCCACAGAGTAAGAAGTCTTTTTGAATGATCTCGATATATTTTCACACCTAGTGTAAATGTTGCTTCACCCATGTCCATCTCAAAATGAGAAGACAACCATTATTTAATGGTAACGCCAAATATTTTATCATTCCCATCCAAAAGGATATCATCTACATACAATGATATAATTAAAAAATTACTCTCAACATGTTTAACGTAAACACAATGGTCTTCATCGATCATCATAAAACCATAAAAGGTTATGGCTCTATGAAACTTAAGATATCGTTGTCTAGATGATTGTTTGAGGCCATATATTGATCTTAGGAGCTTGCATACTTTGTGCTCCTGGCCTTTTGCAACAAAATTCGCAGGATGTTACATGTAAATTTCTTCATCTAGTTCCTCATTCAGGAAAGCAGTTTTTACGTCCATCTAGTGTAATTTCAAATCCATCTGGAAAATAATAGCTAAAATTAGACATGTGGAGGCAAACCTAACAACATGTGAAGTTTTTTTCACATACTCTATTCCTTCTTGTTTAGTGTAACCCTTAGCTACCAAATGTGTCTTATATCTTTCTATAGATCCATCTTCCTTGCATTTAATTTTGAGAACTCATTTGTTCCAAATAGCTTTACGCCTTCGTAGAAGATTAACCAAGTCCCAAACACGGTTTATTCTCATTGTCTCCATTTCTTCTTCCATTGCCTTTAACCAATGATTTTTTATAGTTGATGAAAGAGCCTCTTGTACAGTTCTCGACACATGTTCATCATATGGCGTAATCATAAAAGCTTCTCCCCCGATTTCAAAACATCAACGAGGAATACTTTTACGAGTACTTCTCCGTATATAATCTTCTTACAGATTTGTATCATCAGTCAAAATGTTACTCCCACTCGAAGCAAGGAGATGAGACACATTCTCATTCATTTCAGATGTCTGATCCATAGTAACATTAGTGTCAAGATCTTCTATCTCATATAGACTCAGATCTTGACTAGCTTCTCTTTGTTAGGAAATTCATTCTCTAAAAACATGGCATCTCTTAATTCAAATTCAGTAAAACTTCCATCAAATTGTCCACCAATGAACATGTATCCTTTGGCGTGTTCAACATATCTTATAAAAATGGACTCCTTACCTCTCCGTCCAAGTTTACCATACTTATGAGAAGAATTGTGAACATAATCTGCAGATCCCCAAGGTCGTAGATTACTTAAGTCGGGTTTCATACTCGTCCAAAGTTCATATGGGGTGGAAGTTACTGATTTAGAAGGTACACAGTTAAGTAGATATGTAGCAGTAAGCAACGTATCTTCCCAATATGAAATGGGTAAGCTCGCTTGTGCCATCATAGACCTTACCATATCTAGAAGTGTTCTATTCCTTCTTTCCGTAACACAATTTGGTTATAGAGTTCCTAGAATAGTTAGTTGTCTAGATATACCATTTTCATCACATAATTATTTGAATTGATCAGAAAGATATCCACAGCCTTGATATGTTCTTAATGCTTTTATCTTTTTGTCTATTTGATTCTCCATCAAATTCATAAATCATTTGACGCAGTCCAATGCTTCAGATTTATGGGAGATTAAATAGACAAATTCACATTATTTGATATCCTTATGTGAAGTCCACGAGGGAGTCTGTGGAAACCAAGTGGCGCATGGGCCCTGCACCATAGGCTCAAAAGGCAGGGATATTATTGGCCGACGACGGTTTCAGACACTAAGAACTTCGTAAGAATGTGTGACAAATGCAAAAGGACCGCGAACATCCCGCACCAACAACTAGAACCGCTCATCTTCATCCCAAGTCCATGATCATTTGCTCAGTGGGGGTGGATTTAATCAGACCCCTACCAATGGGGAAAGGCCAGAACAAATTCACCATCATCGCCATAGAATATTTCACCAAGTTGGTAGAGGCAGCACCCTTAGCCACCATCACAGAGCACAAGACCATGAACTTCATATGGAAAAACATCATGTGTAGTTTTGGCATACCCAACACCATTATCATGGACAACGACAAACATTTCGATAAAGCCAAGTTTAGGTGGACGTGCGAGAAACTCGGGATTAGGCACCTTACCTTTTCACCAGCCCACCCACAGTCCAATGGACAAGTAGAAGTAGTCAACAAAACCATCAAGAACAATCTCAAGACAAAATTGGAAGGAAGGAAAGAGCTGTAATTAGACGAGCTCCTAAACATCATCTGGCTTATAAGACCACTAACAAAACAACAATGGGAGAAATACCCTACAGACTGGTCTTTACCTCATAGGCTCTCATCTTGGTGGAAATAGTGGTACCCACCCATGGAGTCCAGCAGAACGGCCTGGAGCAAAATGTACGCCAATTAAGGCACAACTTGGATGACCTAGAAGAACTATGGGACTAGGCCAATCTGTAAAACGAGTCATACCATGTCACCGCCTCACGATACTACAACTCCAAGATGAAGGTTCTTCAAATTTGGGCGGGTAATCTGGTCCTACGAAAAATAAAATTCATGGAAGTAGAAGCCCTCAAACATAATAGGGAAGGACCTTATCTGGTAACAGAGGTAATACGGCCATGGACTTATCAAATATAAGACATGGATGGACGGGTGTGGCACCTCCTTAGAATGCAAAGCACCTTAAGGTCTATAGCTCGACTAGGCATCAAATATAAAGGCTATTTTCCCAAAAATGAAGACGTCAAAGGAAAAAGGTGATGTTCGGCTTGCTCTCTAGCACACCATACAGGAAAATGGATGGTAGCCCGAGCAGAAATGTCTGGCTAGATGTCAAATGAAAAAAGTGATATTTGGCTTGTACTCTAACTGGGTAGATGGGAAAAGGGACGCTACCTTGAGCAAAAATGCATGGCTAGACATCAAAGGAAAAAAATGATGTCTTTCTTGCACTCTAGCTCGTCATACAGGAAAAGGGATGCTAGCCTGAGCAGAAATTCCTAGCTAGATGTCAAAGAAAAAAAATGATGACTAGCTTGCTCTTCAACTTGCCATGCAGGAAAAAGGAACTAGCCCAAGCAGGAATGCATGTTGGGACATCAAAGGAAAAAGAGGTATAAACGGTTAGCTCACTAGATGAGAAATAAACTCAGTTTGAAGCAGGTCCACACAAATAGACCTTCTACACCAACACCTAAAGTACTCCGAAGGCTACAGAAGGATTGTATGGCTTGACCTCCTTAAAAGAGGGCAACCCACTCAGAAATAATAGAGATAACCTTACAACCTAGGTCGACATGCATTATTACTTAAAACATTAATGTAACAAGAATGATGAAAGATCAAAGTGTCATTCAGAACAAGTTAGAACTCGACAATAGTAAAGCTCCAGTTACTTAGGGCTCAATCAAAATTTGAGACCGATGGCCAAGTTAGGTTAAAGGTTATGATAGAAGCAAGAAAAGAGATAAAACCATTGAAGAAAACATGTTCTCATCTAAGGAAATAAAGATTACAAATAAAAAAACTAGATAAAAGCTCTGGAAGTGCTGATGGCAGCCTAAGCGAGCTCTATGGTGGGGGACGGGCCTCCTTGGTTTCACCCAAGGGTAAAGGAGACTCCCTTGCATATGGACCAACCGAAGTAGCTTTCGAGACCAGAATATGGGGGACAACAGAAAAGAAAGGCTTGGAATTTTTAGAATGAACTAGATCAGGACACTGAGGACGAGGTGAAAGTTCCAGAGGTTAGCTGAGGAAGCTCAGGTCCAATTCAGGATAAGCCTCAACGATCTCATCTCGGTAACTATCATAACCCATGGAGAACTCCAAGAGTAGGGCAACCTTTAACTCATGGGACTCTCTAAATTCATTCATACCTTTCACATGGATTTCATACCATCGATCGGATATCTCCTGCAAAGCGGCCTTCGCCAAGCTCAGTTGCTGACCAATCTCCCTCTCCCAACTTTCAGCATGAGCAAGCTTCTCCTCCTAAAGCTGGGACTACTCTAACAAGATGCTCTTCTACTGTCGAAGGTTCATGATAATCTTATCACAGTTGGTTAGTCAGGCCTCTAGATCCTGACAAATTTCCTGAGCCTGAGAGACCTTAGCCCTAGGCCGAGCCAAATCCTCCTCGAAAACCCGACCTTCCCGTAATAACACTAAGCTCCTAGATCTCCCCCGTTAGCTGTCCATTAACTTGAAAAAGGGAATCAAACCTATAGGCCCTGTCTACAAGCTCAGCCTCGCACTTCGAAGTCGCGAGCACCGCAGATAGTGTTTGCATCCAAGGTATGCCCCCTAAAGGCATCAGTAAACTCTGCCTCCGGCAGCTCAAGAAGATAAGCCTCATTCCCAAGATCTGTATGTGTAGGCCACCAATTTAGAGCCCCCTCACCTCTTCTTGGGCCCGGTCCCGAGGACCAAGATTCTATGTCCCTTTAGTCAGGGTCATTGGGGATTTACGATTCTAATCTTGGGGGCCTGACCGGTCAGAACCTAGAGAAACAGACCCAATGAGCTGAGATGAAGACTCATCGACCTCAGGAATGATTTCCTTGAACTGAGCCCAAGGTTGAGAAGTTAATTAGGATGGTTGGGACAATCCTTTAGGAACTGCATGGTCAATACTATTTCACGATAGACCCTACTCGGAAGGAAAAACACGCTTCTTGAGAAGACTTTCGGTGGTCTTCGGAGAAAAAAGCAGGAGTAGAGGATGAAGGGGGAGGTGGAGATGGTGGTATTGTCCCCGACGCTCTCCGTGGAAAAGTAGATAGAGGCGCACATAAGACCTTACACTCCTTTAACTTCCCTAGCTTTTTAGACTGAATGACCTCCATCTTCTGCACCTTGACCCCCAAACCTCCACCCGAGATTTGTTCGAAGAAGGATTACCTCCATCCATTTCTACCAGAAATAAAGCAACAACAATAAGATTGCGGACAAAAAAGAAGCAAAATGATACATAAATAACATCTTCTATGGTTTGAGGAAGGAGTCTCGGGACTCTTAAGACCAAGACTCTCCGAGCTCGAGCCTACCGAATGGGCCTTGTCAGGAACCCCAATTGTGAAATTCGCTGGAGGATCTAGATACAATCTAGCCTGGAACAAGGACTTGGATGAGGTTAGGAAACTGAAGGAATGTTGGTCCACAAAGATCTCAGCAAGATTAAGGATCCGGGTTTGAAAATGGGCATAAAGTTCTTTCAGTTTTTGTCTTCCCCTGAACAAAAAGAAAAAAAATTAATTCTAAAATTAAGTGTGAGCATGCCTTCTCCCTCTAAGCCAAGATCTCATATGTAGTCTCAAAGTCGTAAGGCATTGAATTCATAAGCTTTGAATCCCCAAGACAAGACTCATAGGATCAAGAGATCACGAACCATTAGTATTTCCACTCTCTATACAAAGTGGGGATGCCGTTAGCAGGTCTTTTCATACCTCTTATCCTACCACTAATGTAGTACTAGCCTAGGTCCCGAGAAGGGGCACCTCACTCAATTTCTTAGGAGGGGACTTCAGTTGGAACAAAAAATTTCACTTCGCCTAGTGAAGTCCTCGCCGCAGTATAGCCTCCACAAGACCCAGCAACCCACCAGGACCCTTCAAGAATTGGGTTGGAGTTGGGCTAGAGTTATCCCTATTGAAGTAAACCATTTCCTGATGAAGGGATGCAAGGGAAATTGCAGCCCACCGTCTAGAGCTACCAGGTACAGTCTGGTTCCTGCATACCGCAAGGCACTAATTCTTTCACCCGCCTCCTGTAGCCGTAAGTGGATGTAATGTGAGAGATGGTATTTCTTTCGAATGGTGACTAAGTCCTCCTTAGTTAGGGAAGAAGGATAGTCATAGCCCCCCTAAACAGTTGTAACTACCGCTTGGGCTCGCACGACATTAAGGATCAACACGGGAACCGACTGTCTCGATCGGCGAGTTTGAATCCATATGGCTGGTGAAACTCTCCAAAACCCCTAGACAATATGAAAAACCCAAATAAAATTGGAAAAAGAGAAAGGGGAAAAGGAAGGAGAAATGACGTACCACACAAGATTCGATAACAGTGAAGAAATTACTGAAAAACCAAAAAGCCGATAATCTCAAGTTATGGTACTTAGCAGCCGACAGAGGGGAAGATGTGGGCCCGGTAGATGAATGTAAAAGAAAATATTTGGAGGGAATTCTCACGACGAATGGCCCATGGGAAGAAGAAAACTTTTGATTTTGAAGAAAGAATAGATTCGGGGAAAAACAAAAGTTGTTAAGAAGCTCGTCTCCCTTAGATAGCCAAAAGTGGGAGTTGTGAAGAAGAAAACCACTCATTTATAGGCCTTGGAGTAAGAAACGATCGGGACAATTGAGGCAATCCAACGTACCAGGAAGCCATCAGTTCACGAACTGACGGGACAAGCTCGAGAAACCAAACGTCACCCACACACTCATTGATATGACATGCGACACTTTGGTAGTAGGAGTTATACGGTCCACACCCCTCCTTTACGCGTCATCATTACTACTACTCCCGAGAGGCGACAAATTTCAAATTTTAACAAATGCGGGAACGCACGCGCGGAGAATTTCATCTCGAGAGGTATTTGATCTTCCAAGACATAGCTCTTAATGGTACTCATGGTTATTCCCACATCAATAGCTTAAAGTAACATAGCTCTTAATGGTTTAAAACATACTTGGGAAATGGCGCATAAGTCTTCGAACCCTGGCAGGCAAGACCTGCACAGAATCCTTGACTGGGGACAACTGTTATGGGTATTTCCTGGAGATCGATAAAAATAGGACATGTGTCCTAACAGTGCCATGCCCCACCTCCCTGGGAAGCTGGCCCAACCTCGACCATAGGTTAGGCGCCATACCTGACCTGACCTCAGCAACCCACGACAAGGGCGAGTCATGTACGGTAGAGCTCATAATGAGAAAGGAATACTCGTTGAAGATCTGAAAGTCCAGATAACCATCTAACGTCAACACCATCATTACAGTCTAAATGTAAGAGTCGAGGTGGCACCTTTTTCAAGTCATCTCGACTTTTACGTCAGCTCGGGGGACAAGAACATTAAATGACACCTCCAACTCATCATATCAATAAAGAACCGCCATTCATCGAGACTTCTTTGACATGCTTCCTCCTCTGAGGCTTCAAGTATAAATACTCCCACTACTCCAAAAGAAGGTAAACAACTCTCCCCTTAGGAAAACTCTGCCAATTTTTTCTTAGGATACAGGGACGGATCCAGAATTTTCATTTAGGGCACTTACAATATAAAATAAAATATTTATAAAAAAATGTCTTAAGAATGAAATTATTTTCAATGTTTTTTGTTACATTTATAACTGCCCTCGGTGAGTTTTCATATTTTAGAATCATTGCATAATAATCTCATTGTCAATACTATCAAATAAATCTCTCTCAATGTACGCTGTCAAGTTATCTTTCATCCATTGATCACTCATATGATTGCGTAAAAGATTCTTGATAATATTCATAGTAGAAAATGTTTGATCGGGTTTTAAAATTTGATAAAAAATTAATGAACCACGAACGGTTCGTAGGCGGAATATAATTTCTTTTTCAAAACAAATATTTAATCATATTAAATGCAACGATCATACAATTTAGATAAAAGTATTGTGAAGAGATATAAACAAGTTTTACCTTTTCTTGTAATGGAGAATTTCTGAGTTGGTAGGATCCAATTTATTGTCTCGTGTTCCTCGTTCTTGAAATTTACAGAATTTCAATCGATCTTAACACCTACAACCACTTGTATGATTCGAAAGTATGTCTCGTATGGATATTGTCAGGAATAGAGTGTGGGCTCTCTAAACAACTGAGGAAGAAAAAACAAATTTTCTTCTTCCTCACTATGATTTCGGCAGCAACAAGGTAGGGGGAGAGAAGAGAAAAAAATTTTCTTGATATGAATAATCACACACTATGATTACGTTAAGCTTAGGTTAACAATGTAACCCTATTGCAATCCCTTATATAATAATTACAGAATTTACACATACACTCCTATATTATAAATTGCCGAAATTCACCGCCTCCCTGCACTGTTCTCTGTGATTTTTACATCTCCCTTAGAGCCAATAATGTGTCTGAATTTATCAATCCAAATTGATAAATTAAATTGATTCCTATCAATTAATAGATTAATTTCTTTTATTTAATAATTAAAAAATAACAAATTAATTAATTTGAACATTAATCAAGCTCTTCACTAATTTAGTGATGACACTAATCACATATAAGTTCGGGAAGTGTATCTTGGTCCAAATACGTTTTTGGTCTGACTGATATTGTTTCTCATTCTTGTCATTATGAGCTACTCCTGAGATCGATTGACCCACTTGAATAAAGTTATGAAATTCAAATACTCGTATCTACATGAATTATTGACATATTTAATCTTGACATCGTACGACTCCACTATAGGTACGATACCGAATCAACTCTCAATTCAGCGCACTTCATTTTCTGTTGATGCAAATGAACATTTATATTTCATGGTCCACGAAATATTTTATGATGTTACCCTTCGTGAATATCAGTAACAAGTTTAGGATGTAAAATTATCATTTTACCCATCTAGTTATTATTTCCTTAACTCCTTTATTGACTATAAATAAAAAAGACATATAAGTGAATTGTCTCATATAATTCATAGTGTCTTATTCAATGACTCATGTCATCGAGTATCAATCCTGATTTATTTATTCACACACCCATCAATAAAGCATAAGGTGATATTGTTGATATTGCAATCTTACCATGAATTCCTTATATGTGAATTTCACAGCTCCAACATAGTTGAATCATGATCCTAATAGTCAAGGTATCGTCCGACCATTCGAACTCACTCCTTTGACGTATCAAAGATCGCAAGTAACTAGGTCAAGTTTCGTATTCACCTCAGGATTAAAGTAATTACAAAAAATACCTTTAAAGTGTAACAATTAGATTCAGAGCCAGATAAATGACTTTTCTATAAACTCATTTATTACTGGTTTATTCACCATGTCTAGGTCAACCGTTAGAGTCTCCACTCCCATGCCCCGAGACCGACATCCTTTGATTCAACCAAACAGTAGTAATTTGATTTGATTGTCCAGACGATCCTAAGACAATGGATAACTTTTTGAACTATCTTAGAAGAGTTTGTCTGGAAGACCACTTAGTCTTTACTCTTCTTTCGTTGGCAATAGTTCCGGAACTTAAGTAATTATAAACACAATTTAATTAAAGAAAACTTGCATTTATTCATAAAATCAGCAACACATAAATGTCATAACTAAATACTCATAAATAGTTATTACACCATATTTTATGAACATAATTTCAATAGAAAACACTCTCTCTATTGTTAGAACAGGTAGGATTAGTGACAACGTCAACACAAGTACACGAGCGGATAAACTTTGTCTTTTCTTATCTCAATCATTTTCTGTGCAAGTTCATCAATCCCTTTTAATCCTAAGAACTTGATGTTAGACCGCATATCCATAATATAATTATCAAGTTGATCCTAATAGTTGCGTTATCAACTATGGAAGTGGAATTTATTGTGTGTTTCGCTGCAGTGCAAGAGGCAATTTGGCTTAGAAGGTTTCTGCAACATTTACAAGTTGTTTCTAGCACATCGAAACCAATGACTTTATTTTATGATAGTTAAGCAATCATCACTTATACTAAAGATCTGAAGTATTATGGAAAAATGATGCATATAGATACTAAGTATAATTTTGTATGAGATATTATAGTGCAAAAAGAAATAGTGATAAAACATCTCTCTACACATCCAATGACGGCTGATCCTTTGACAAAGCCAATCCCTAGAGATATTTTTCTAAGCCATGTCAAATCTCTAGGATTGTACAAATTATAATATGATGTGTAATTTTCAGTACATTTTGTATCAATGTTATTAATTAATGAACTTGATATTGTTCATTATTTTATTTATTTGTAGCATAGAAAACACATATCATGTTTGGATAAAATGAAAATGTATGTCGCCGGGCATAGACCGACGTACTCATACAAGCAGTCATCTCAGGCGCTTAAAATGTTTGGAATAAGTGAACAAAGCGTACTTTAATTATGTTGTCGCCTTGACAAAAGGTCCAGATGAGGTCAAAATATTAATTTATGGATCAACATGATTCCCATGATCATGTAGCATGGATGGTGGATGGGATGTGAGAACTTATTGTAGGCGATATGAGGAGCGAGCTAGTAAGATCTCGAGCTAGGCGCGAGGAATATTTTAGTATCTGCAACTAAGCTAAGATCCTTATAGTAGTTCAATATAAGTTATAGTATATATACACTTTTTCTATGAAGAGATAACCATTATAGCATGTGATCATACCACATGTGTCTTTTTATGACTAAATAAGAGAAATGTGAGATAGAATCCCTGCTCTCACATCGTATGAGTCCTTGAGGTACTTTGAAACCTCATTTTGTGCCCTATGTGACTTTCGACTATATAGTGAAGTGATACATAAATGTTACTTTTTTAACATGTTACCTATGGTTATGGTAATTCGACCTAATGGAATATGTCTAGGAAAGTAATTTATTTGAAGCTAAGCTATATATGTAGGGAAGGAAGATTTTTTGTCTACGTGTGTTCATCGGTCGACCAATTATGTCACCTCGTAGTGGCTAGTACATAATTATGAATACATGTTTTGATTAAGTCAAGCATTGCTCTTGGATGGATTAGAGATGTTTGAATTTACGTAACAAATACGTTTGGGGCATAGCGAGACGAGTAGACAGTCTTCAGTTTTGGGGCTGCTATGTTATCCCTAATAGGTTCATAGCAACTAGCTCTTATATGTGTTCGCGGGTCGCACGATCCATTTACCTGTATGAATTTATTAGTATGTGAATGTTTAATCGTTTGTAATTAAATTTGTTCTATCCCATCATGTGAGAATGGGAGATGTTGGAAAACTCAGATCTGGGCGCCCACGTTGGGTCGACCTGACCCAGTTTGAAAATGAATGATTGATAATTGTTCACATGAAAAACTACCAATGGTGGTTAATATAAAAAACTACCATTAACTTCTATGAAAGTGAACTTCATTTTTTTATTTTTGAGAAGAAAATTCGGACCTACGAAAAAACTATAGAGAAAATCATTCATTCAACACTAAAATCACGTTTTCACATACAAAATCAATGGTTATTGGGTTGTGGAACAAGTGGGGAGTTCGTTTTCGTGATTTTCTACAAGATGCGGCACGTAATTCGTCAATTCAATCCATTTCGCTGCATAATCAAATAAGTATACTTGACTCGATTATTTTCTACATATACAATATTTTTTGTATAATTTATTCTTTTAATCATCTTTAATATACAAAGATCATTCAAAAAAACTAAATCAAAATAAATGCATGAACCCGTTGTAGAAATGCATGAAAGTAAGAATTATTATGTAAATAAATACTACATTTTAAAAGTCACTTCTAATTCCATTACATTCCAAAAGTTACAAAAGTGACATTTCAAAAGTCATTTTCCAATTCACATTTCAAAAGTCACTTTTCAATTGATACATTTTGACACATCTTTATTTGATGAGCAAATAGAAATACATTAATCGTACTTTTTAAGGACAATTTTAGATTAGTAAAAATGAAGATGGACAAAATTGTGTAAAAAAAATTATTCTCTTCTTTCACCTTTTAATATATTATAGATGGATAAGTAAAAATACATATCAAATTTACGTAGGTCATGCAAAGCACGAGCTATTGCCTAGTTTAAAAAATTGAAGAATATTTTGAGCTGTTATTTTATCTTTTGGAGAGGGGAATGCGGACGACACCAAATATTTTGCTTTTTTTAACATAAAAGTCGTGTGCATAGGTTACTCCATAGATTAGCATCGAGCATTTCCCGAATTCACTTACATTTTGTTTGTAGCGCCCCCGACCGCACCTGTGTCGAGCCTAAAACTCAAGCATATCTCATAGATGGAGACTAGGAGTGGGTTTAGACCTAATGAACAATTATTAAGGCTTAAACGCATATCACAATATATTAAATACATGTTAAATCATACAACTAAACTAACTGCATGTTATTTTTAGTGATAAATTTTTTCCCAAATATCAATTGGGTCATGCGGCATTTATCTACTGCAAGTCTACGATCAAGTCCTGTGTGATTTTGAATAGGTCCATTTAATGTTAATAGAAATGAGCCTTCTACAGGAGTAGCTATATTACAGATACTTAATACAAAATGGACTACAACTTAAATAAACATCAACTATTTATGGACTCACTAAATAGAAAAAAAACTGTAGCTTCTATTTCTATTATCCTTATCTTCCACACAACATTTAATGAAGATTTTGAAACCCCGTGATCTCTCTCTCTCAACTACTTATAAACAATAAATATGTTTTATATGTTATATAACAATGTAACATATTGTATATATATTATAGATGTTACATTTGATAAACAATATAAATTAAATGATATACAAATGTATATGTTATATAAATTATATATGCGGGTGTATATAAGTATCTAGCTTATATATAATATATAATTCATATGGCATATACCACAATGTAAATATATATGTTCTAACTTTTATATCATATATAACAAATACTTTTATGGGTTTATATGACATTTGTGGGGGAGTAATGTATGTGTGTGTGAGAGAGAAGTGTGCGCGTGCGCGCGTGTTATGTATGTATAGATATATGTATATATGTATGTGTATACATGTATGTATGTACATATGTATGTATGCATGCATGTATGACATCTAAAGTATATAGCATATTTATGGCATCTCTCTCCCCCTTCAGGTCTCTCTCTCTTTCTCTCTCTCTCTCAATAAACACAATAATAACGAGTGGATAGAAACTAGAAAGATGTGTGTGTAAAGAGGGAGAGAGAGGCGGATGGAGAGATTTGGAGGGTGATAGGGATAGAGAGATTTAAAGAGAGAGATAGAGAGGAGATTTTTTGGGATACTAGTCTTTTATCACGTGCGTTGCACGTGATTATGTAAATTCTTCAGAAGTTTTGGACATAAGTAATTATTTAATTACTTTAAATAATTCTAATAAGTGTTCTACGAGAAAAATACATTTTCATATTTTTTGGGTAGGATTTGAATTATGAACGTAAACTTGCTTATCGGTAAAATCTAACTCAGTGAATTAAATTAGTAATTGTGATGATCTAGACTTTCTCAAATAATAAGACATAGCTCATTGGAATAAGAAAGTATATTATAGTTTATGAATATGAAGTAAAATTATAAAATCAGTGAAACAAAATACAATGAGTGAAATTGTAAAAAATTTATAAGAGAGAGAAACCAAATGAGCAATACAAAAATTTAAATACATGTGCGCGCGTGTACATGTAATAAAGGATTTACAATTACAATAATGATATAAAATGTGATAGGAAAGATAATATGTAATGTAGATAAAAAATAATGTTTAACATTGATTTCATGATAATTAATCTTTAGTCCAAAAAGTAATGAGATAAAAGATGATTATTTTGACAAAAACTATATTACAGAAGAAAAAAAATGACGGTGACATTATTTTTCATTCCTAATATATTATTGTTCAAATTTGTCAAAACTTAGATGTGATCTTGAAATAATACGTTGATAAAAAAATATAAATGAAAAACAAATAGAATGGATTGAAGAACAAACATGGTATGCTTGAACAACATTCTCAATGATATCTCTAGGTACGGAATTAAGTAAATTAAATATAATCAAGAATTTTGAATCAAGTCAATTGCATATGGACTTCTCCAGTGCATATGGTAATTGCAATAATCAAAAGATCACATAGCTCTCCTATTTACATATGTTATCAAAAGTATATAGTATAAGAAAAAAATCGGAGATACAACTAAGAAATCAAATTAAAGCATAAAAATTGTGATACAAATTTTAAATTGGATGAATCTAAAAGTAAAATACCATAAATAATTCTTGATAAGCACACCATATTATATTGAAAAATATGAAGATTAAGAATCAGAAAACCTAGGTAAAAACACGACATGAATCACGAAATATGTGATAAACAATCAATATATGAGTAGATGAAAGAAAAGAGAAGCAAAGTAAGTGAAATATATGATGGTTTTTTTATACACGGAATGAGAATAGGATGGACTTCACCTGCACTTCTCATTTTATTACTTTGTTATAGTCATTTCACGTCTATTTATATCACATATTATGTTTAATTATGAATTAATTCAATTTATTGCTAATCCATCAAGAACATAACTTCATGGTTAATGCAATTATCAGAAGAAGGAATTGAAGAGATTCGGAATTGTGAAGTGAATTAGCTGTAAAAGTATAGAAAACGCAAGAAAGAGATAAACGGGCACATTTATTTATAATAAAATAATGATTATCGTAATATAATATAAATAACAGTAATAATTATTGAGCTTTGTATCGAAGTATATTTGAAAAACAATAATTCTTAATTATATATTTATTTTGTCAATACAAATTTCCAATGAAATAAAAGTTTTATATTTAATGGAAGTACTACAATTAACTTCTTGTTTTTTGTCAAGCCTTTAATTCCTAAATTAACTTGTAAGGGAAAAAGAAGCCATTAGTTGGTACTTTATTTTAAGGACAAAATTGTGTAAGTATGTGAAAATGTTTTTTTATTCTTAGGAGGATGAATAAAATTATCTAAAAAATGCTTCTTCTTTTTAATTTTCATGTGGATGAATAATAATTACTTTGTATAGAAAATATGTGGGACGTACCATATTAATTGATGGGAAAATAAGATAATTAATAGGAACATTATCGTTAAAAAATATTTCTTCAAATTTGGTGCTTTTTATATATGTTATGTTATATAGATTATAATTACTCTGAATTCAAAAGACGTTATTTGCACAGACATACAAATTGTACTGACTTTTCAGATGACATAATGTTTTTAACATAAGGGAAAAATATAATTTACACCATAAAGTTTGACCATTCGGTAATTTATACCCATAAACTATTTATTTAGTATAAAATATCCTTAAAGTACGAGAATTAGCCATTTACACCCATGTCATCTAACTTCTGTTAAAATCTAACAGTTTTACATTAAATTGACAAAAAAATTAAACCAATTAAAGTAATTAAATTATAAACTAAAAGACTAAAAAGACAAAAAAAATCCTAAAACTAAATCCCCTTCCCCATTCCCCCTTCTATTCGGTACCGACACCCTAACCCACCCCCACCATTAATCCCGATCGGTCAACCCCTCAGCTCTGCCGTTCTTGGCACTCAGCTTCCTCCGCGATTCAACCCTTCGTTCTCATTCTCGCGACTCCTCTCTCTCATGCGTGGGCAGTCTGTCGAAGGTATATTTGGGGGTTTTGTTTCCTGATTTTTTGGTTCTAATATCGTATATTTAGGAGGATTTCGAAGGTATATTTGGGAGTTTTGTTTTCTGACTTTTTAGTTCTAATATCGTATATTTGGGGGGGGGGGGGG
>QANY01009007.1:110038-192235 GCA_003255025.1 Datisca glomerata
GGGGGGGGGGGGGGGTTTCAAAGGTATATTTGGGGGTTTTGTTTTCTGAATTTTTTGTTCTAATATCATCGAGGGGTTTCGAAGGTATATTTAGAAATTCTGTTTCTGAAGTTTATTGAGGTTTTTATTTTTGTTTCTGAAGTTTTTCGAAGTTTATTGAGTTTTTGTTTGATTACAAATAGCGTGGGGTTTTGTTTAGATTATTGCAAGTGGTCCATAATTTAGATGTGGAGAAATTTTTGTGCAATTTTTTGTATTTTTCAGCAGTATGGTTCATATAAAATTAGAGTTTTATCATGGAGGTAATTCTTTTATGCTCCAATCACTAGGTATGAGGGTGGAGATGTTATCGTGTAATCATATGATCCCGATTACTTTTCTTTTGGTAACATCTATGAAATGGCACGATTTTAAGGTTATTTGAATGTCAGAGATGTTTGGTTCAAATATGAAAGGGACGACTTTGATGGCCTGAGGTTAATTTTAGATGATGGAGATATTTTGAAGTTGTTGGATGGCATACACAGAAATGGGCATAAGGTCGTTCAAGTATATGTAGAGCATAAGGTGGATGATGTTGACTCAAGTCCTCCACTAGCACTACCTACCCCTCCCAATTTGATTGATGCACAAGTAGAGGTAGATGTTAATGACTATACTCTATTTGAGTGATGATAATGAGAATGACATAGATTATATTATTAACGAGGATGTGTACGTTGACGAGTCTGAAGATGAGTCTGGGAATGATTTCAGATGATAGTGATGATGATGACCAAGATGATGGTCGTGAACATGAAGGATTGTATGATGATAGTTCTAAACTCACCGATGTAGTTTCAGATTATGCTGATAGTGATGATGTCAGGAGTGCTCATTTATCTACTGATGAGGATAATACGCGTCATCATTATCCTAAATTTCATGATGAGATAGGATTTATGAAACCAATTTATTTGCATAAGGGTATGTCATTTAGTTCACACAAGATCTTCAAGAAAGCATTGAAGGAGTATGCAATAAAGAGAGGCTTTGAAAGCACAACTGGTGTGAGACTTCCATGTGAATGTTAGCATTCATAAATGCTACAAAGTAAAGACCAAAGCCTTAAAGGTCATTCATAGTGATCATGCAAACCAGTATGCTTTATTATGGAGTTACTATGAGGCGATAAGGAAATGAAACCCGGGTTCTTCAATGTTTATTCAGACATATTTACAAATCTTTCAGCTACTATATGTTTGCTTAGATGCGTGCAAGAAGGGGTTTCTATATGGATGTAGACCAATGATATACATTGATGGCTTCCATTTAAAAAGAAAAAATTGAGGGGTAGTTGTTATGTGCTATTGGCCAGGATGCTAATGACAACATCTTCCCCATTGCTTATGCTGATATTGAGATTGAGTCAAAAGACTCATATGCTTGGTTTTTTAGTTTGTTATTGGATGATATTGGAGGAATAGAGGAGCATGGTTGGAATTTCATATCAGACTTGTAAAAAGCATTATGTAAAGCTTTTGATGACTTGATGTCTATGGTAAGACATAGATTTTGTGTTCGACACTTAAGCGCCAACGTCACCAAGACTTTTAAAGGAAAAGTTTTAAAGGATTTACTGTGGAGTGCGGCGAGGGCAACAACACTTATTGCATTTTAAAAATATATGAATCAAATTCAGGAGATAGATGAAAATGCATATAAGTGGCTCAGTGGTAAGGAGAAAAACACATTTGTAGGCATGCATTTTGCACTTCCATACAATGTGACTCAATTGTTAATAACATGAGAGAGATGTTTAATAGTTACATTATGGAGGCTGGAGACAAACCGATTGTTACTTGTATGGAGACGATTCGAAGATTGTTAATGAGAAGAATGGTTTCTAAGAAAGAATAGATGTTGGCATATGAGCATGAGATTTGTCCAAGAATTTTGAAGGAGCTTAACAAGTACAAGAATGAAGCCATGAAATATATAGTATGTTGGGAAGGTGATGAAATTTATGAATTTGAACATTGCTTCGGGACTAGATTTGTGGTTGACTTGAATTGAAGGAAGTGTGGTTGGGGCCAATGGAAACTCTCCAAAATACCATGCCCACATGTTATTTTGTGCATACTTGAAAATAGATAAAACCCTAAGGCATATGTGCATGCTTGTTATAGTAAGGAGACATTCTTAAAGGCATATCAATGCCTTATCAAGCATTTACCGAGCCATGATCAGTGGCAAGAGGCTCCTGGCGAAGATAAAAAAAGCAACCCTAGGATTAGCAAGAGATGAGTCACTACAAAGAGTGGTAATTATCGAGGATATGATCATAATGCGAGATCATGTAAGGCTCCAAAGATGTAACAGAAGAAAACTACATCTACACCACAATCACATGCTTCAAGCCAGCCTCAGTCATCTAGAACAAAATTATATGTAGGTTTTCTATTTGGTGATGTTAGTTTTTAGTTATATCTTGTCATACTAACCATATTTAATTTCAGGTAAGAAGGACCACTTCAAAAAGAGGTGAAAATGTAGTTGGACCATCTGCTTAAACTTATAGTGTTTTGTCAATTTAGGTCTTCTTGTTCATGGATGTAATATTTTGTAAGATTGAACTTTTAGGTACTAATTGATGGATGTAATACTTTGAAATATTGAACTTTTAGGTACTAATTGATGGATGTAATATTTTGATAGTGTAAATATACCTATTTTGGTGTTATTTATATGGTTGGAATTGGTATTTTGGTGCTGTTTATATGTCTGATTTGGTATTTTGGTGGTGTTTGTACATATTGGGTATTATTAATCCTATTTGTATTGGTTTAATATAGTGTTAATTGTAGTGGCTGAATGGATTTGAAGGCTGAAATTTTAATTTTGTACACGTTAATTGTAGTGGCTGAAGATTAAGTTTGCACATTTATGTCTTTTAGGTAGAAAAGAAGTCTTCTTGATATAAAATTGAATTTTCATACCACATTAATGTTTGTTTTGGGTTTACATGTGTTATATGAATTGTCCTAGAAGAATATAATTTATGCATAAGGATCAATTCAAGCAAAGTATATGTCCCTTTCTTTCTTATCCAGATTTTCAGCTTTTGCATTCAGAAATCTCGTGACATTTCTATATGAAACTGCAATCTACTTCTCAGGCTAAGAATAAAGAAGAAAGATTATTGATATTACAAAAGAAATCTCGTTACATTACCATAATAGACAACTAGTCAATTTAAATAAGGAAAATTGATATTGTAAAGTTACATGGGTAATGAATATTATATTCTATTATCAACATTATGTAATTGTAAAATTATAGAGAAGACTATGAGAACAACACCCAAAATGGATCAAAGTCAAATTTCTTTTGCACGAATTTTTTCTTCCGTCTCCTTGATACGCTTTTTACTCAACTTATTCAACTTTCATAATTTTAAAATAAGTTGATATTTATCAACATTGCTCTTCACAAGTTCATCCACCATTTGACATTTTTCTTCAATTCCTTGTTCAATTTTTCTACCTTGTTTACCTTTCGTAGAAGCCCGGGTATGACTTGAGTTGATCGAACACACATGGGCGGATTGTCTCAATAAAAATAATCACAATGTTTTCCTTCCTGCAATATAAAAACCAATCAAACTGATGTATAATTTGCATCTCATAGCTCAAACAAAATTCATTTAGACAACACACCTCATCATAGTGTTTACATCCCCAAAATCTACTTCCAGGATTGGCATTTGTCCATGATGTTTTCAATACAACATTGTTGTCACAATAACAAAGCTTATTCGGTATATTTCTATGGAGACAATTATACAAGCCATGAATGTTATCGGACGAGTAACCGAATGACATCTACATAAATGATTAACATGATCAAATTTAGAAAATCACATATGTGAAGCAATATAGATTCAGTAAGTAGTTAAGCGTATAATACCAACTTTTCCTTCACTTTTAGACAGGAATATGGGTTCAAATTCAGCTATAGATCAACACAGAAATCAAATTGTAAGAGATACAGACCAACCACTATAATTTAGTTCAAATTCAACTATACTTATCAACCACAATCCAGATCTGATGCAGAGAGTCACAAAAATAAGATATATTTCAGCTATAGATCTGATGTAGACAGAAAGCAACTGAAATCTTGCAAAAGAAGAGGGAATGGGATTAGAAATAGAGATAATCGAAAACCCCCTAAATATAGATGTATTAAAAATAAATAATCAGAAAAAACCCCAAATATACCTTCGACAACCACGAATGTTACCGGACGAGTGACCGAATGACATCTACATAAATGATTAACATGATCAAATTTAGAAAATCACATATGTGAAGCAATATAAATTCAGTAAGTAGTTAAGCGTATAATACCAACTTTTCCTTCACTTTTAGACAGGAATATGAGTTCAAATTCAGCTATAGATTAACACAGAAATCGAATTGTAAGAGATACAGATCAACCACTATAATTTAGTTCAAATTCAACTATACTTATCAACCACAATCCAGATCTGATGCAGAGAGTCACAAAAATAAGATATATTTCAGCTATAGATCTGATGTAGACAGAAAGCAAATGAAATCTTGCAAAAGAAGAGGGAATGGGATTAGAAATAGAGATAATCGAAAACCCCCTAAATATAGAGGTATTAAAAATAAATAATCAGAAAAAACCCTAAATATACCTTCGACAGCCACGAATGTTACCGGACGAGTAACCGAATGACATCTACATAAATGATTAACATGATCAAATTTAGAAAATCACATATGTGAAGCAATATAAATTCAGTAAGTAGTTAAGCGTATAATACCAACTTTTCCTTCACTTTTAGACAGGAATATGAGTTCAAATTCAGCTATAGATCAACACAGAAATCGAATTGTAAGAGATACAGATCAACCACTATAATTTAGTTCAAATTCAACTATACTTATCAACCACAATCCAGATCTGATGCAAAGAGTCACAAAAATAAGATATATTTCAGCTATAGATCTGATGTAGACAGAAAGCAAATGAAATCTTACAAAAGAAGAGGGAATGGGATTAGAAATAGATATAATAAAAAACCCCCTAAATATAGAGGAATTAAAAATAAATAATAAGAAAAAACCCCAAACATACCTTCGACAACCACGAATGTTATCGGACGAGTAACCGAATGACATCTACATAAATGATTAACATGATCAAAATCACATATGTGAAGCAATATAGATTCAGTAAGTAGTTAAGCATATAATACCAACTTTTAATTCACTTTTAGACAGGAATATGAGTTCAAATTCAGCTATAGATCAACACAGAAATCGAATTGTAAGAGATACAGATCAACCACTATAATTTAGTTCAAATTCAGCTATACTTATCAACCACAATCCAGATCTGATCTAGAGAGTCACAAAAATAAGATATATTTCAGCTATAGATCTGATGTAGATAGAAAGCAAATGAAATCTTGCAAAATAAGAGGTAATGGGATTAGAAATAGAGATAATCGAAAACCCCCTAAATATAGAGGTATTAAAAATAAATAATCAGAAAAAACCCCAAACATACCTTCGACACACTGCCGAGCATGATGAGAGGGATGAGTCACGAAGGTAGGGTGAGTCACTGAGAATGAGGACGACGGGCTGAATCGTGGAGAAAGCTGAGATGGGGTTGACCAATCAGGATTAATGGGGGTGGGGGTTAGGGTGTCGGGACTGGGAGGGGGGAAGGGGATTTAACTTTGGGTCTTTTTTGTTTTAGGTTTTTTTGTCTTTTTACTCTTTTAGTTTAATTTAATGTAATTAGTTTAACTAGTGTTTTTAAAAATTAATATTTTAATTTCAGTGATTAAAGAAAAAACTGTTAGATTTTAACGAAAGTTAAATGTGAAGGGTATAAATGACTAATTATCATAATTTGGAGGTATTTTATGCTAAAAAAATAATTTTAGAGTGTAGATTGTTGAATGATCAAACTTTAAGAGTGTAAATTATCTTTTTCTATTAACATAATTTAACTTAGTGTTATCATAATTTAACATTGTATTTTGTTAGCAGGTGATTTTAGAATTCAAAAGACTTAATTTACACAAATGTAGAAATTATAATGACTTTTCAAATGACAGTAGACATCTTTCAACTGCTATATTTTGTTTTGGAACTAAGGGATGTTTGTAATTGTAAAATTCATATATTCAGCTCTCAATTAATGCAAGATAGTAGGACAGATGTTAGTAACGTAACTGCTATATTTCAAATTATTTTGTTTTGCAATTTATCTCTTTAATGTAGTAATGGAAGGACTGATTTGGTATATTTGAAATTAGGTTGGGCATTTTTGTCTAGAAAATATATATTTTGGAATGCATGCTTTTAGATATAGTAGGTGTTATAGGTATTTCTAGGAGATCGATAAAAGTAGGACACGTGTCCCAAAGTGCCACGCCCTACCGTATGGGAAGCCAGCCAAACCTCAGCCATGAGTCAGGCGCCCTACCCGACTTGATCTCACCAACCCATGACAAGGGCGGGTCAGGCAAGGTAAAGCTCATAAGGAGCAATGAATACTCGCTGAAGATCTGAAAGTCCAGATAATCATCTAACGCCAGCACCATCATAAACGCCGAAAGTAAGAGTCGACGTGATATCTTCCTATTTGTCCCCTGATTCGGGCCTCTAATCGTCGCCTCCTATATCAAACATGTCTCTTTCAAGTCATCTCAACCTTTACGTCGGCTCGGGGGATAAGGGCATTAAATGTTGCCTCACTGCCACAACACTGAGGCTTATTCGGACTCTTGCTTCTGTGAGGCTTCAAGTATAAATACCCTCTCACTGCCACAACACTGAGGCTTATTCGGACTCTTGCTTCTGTGAGGCTTCAAGTATAAATACCCTCACTTACTCTATAAGAAAGTAAGCAACTCTCCTCTTAGGAAAACTCTGTCAAAATGTTACCAAGATACTGACTTAGGTATCAGACGCCCTTAGGCGAGGAAACCACCCCTCGGTTCTCCTTGTTCTTTGGGTTCTCTGTTTGTGTTTTATAGATTTCTAGGCCGAGAGTATTTCCATTCGTCAATGGGAGAGCGCATGTATTTTTGAGAGATTTCAAGCATCAAAAGTTAATGCTGTCTGTGGGATAACTTCTTCCTCTAATAAATAAATATAAGCTTACCGGCGACAATCCTAACCGAGTAACATTCTCAGTTTTCTATCATCAAAAGTGAACCTTCAAACAACGACGAGTTCAAAATGTGGATCTAAGGTCAAGACAACAAGGGGAGAGCCATGATCGACGAATCAGCCACGGAGCAAGCCTGGGGAAAGCCTATAGAACCATTTGGATCAGTTACACTTTTGCCGGAACTACCAGAGAGGACAGTCCAAATTGGTTCAATGCTCATTTCCAAGCACAAATAGGAGCTCATAAGGTTCCATCGAAATAATAAGGTTGTCATTGCATGGACCCATGAGGAAATGCCCAGCATAGATCGGCGTGTATCATCCACCACCTTAACATTGACCCCAAGCTCAGACCAGTCAAGCAAAAAATGAGGAGCGTGAATTCAGAAATGGATGAGGCCATTATGGCGGGGTGGGGAAGCTGCTCTCTACAAGATTTACCGGGGAAGTCTAATACCCGAAGTGGCTGGCCAACGTCGTGTTGGTCAAGAAAACAAATAGAAAGTGGAGGGTCTGCATAGACTTCACAGATTTAAACAAGGTGTGTGCCATAGACAGTTCCCCTATTCCCCGCATAGACCTACTAGTAGATGCCACATCGGGACATGATCTGCTCAGTTTCATGGACGCATACTTTAGATACAACTAGATCTTGATCCATCCACCCGACCAGGAGAAAACCTCATTCATCACCCGTCGAGAAACCTATTGCTACAACATGATACCCTTCGGACTAAAAAAATGTTAGGGAAACCTACCAAAGGTTAGTGAATAAGGTGTTCGCCGAACAAATATCGAGGAACATGGTGTTGTGTGTGGACTAAATGCTCGTAAAAAATAGAAGGATAACATACCATATCACTGACCTCGTTCAAATGATCGACATCCTAATAAAATATAGGATGAAGCTAAACCCCTTAAAATGCACTTTCGGAGTCGGCTTAGGAAAGTTTTTGGGTTTTATGATCAAGCAGAGAGGGATCAAAGCGAACCCTGACAAGATAAGGGCATTATTGGAAATGGAACCCCCGAGCAACATCAAGGAGGTTTGATGTCACATTGGGTGTGTCGCCGCGCCCAACCATTTTATCTTTCAAGCTAAAAATAAATGCCTCCCCTTCTTTAAGAACCTGAGAAAAAATAAGCATTCGAATGGACCAAGGAGTGCCAGGAAGCTTTTTCAGCCCTAAAAAGCTACTTTCTAAACCCTGTCCGGGAAGTTATTGTCTCTATACTTGGCAGTCTCATAGATGGTTAACAGTACTGCCGTGGTCTAAATAGGAGATGACTTTGTCCAGAAGCCTATCTATTACATTAGTAAGGCCATGGTGGGGGTATAGAAATGCTACCCAGACTTGGAGAAAATGGCCCTTGTCCTTGTTACAGTGGTATGTAAGTTTCGTCCATACTTCCAAGCTCACTCCATTCAAGTCCTCACGAGCTCTCTACTCAGGAAGGTCCTCCAAAAGCATAAGCCTCAGGATGCATAACTAAATGGGCCATCGACCTCAGAGAGTTTGATCTTTAGTTCATCCCTCGAACTGCCATCAAAGGGGAGGCTGTTGCGAATTTCATCGCAGACATGACGGTAGGCCGTAAAGAAGAAGCGGTGCCCGAAGGAGATCCTTGGACCTTATACATGGATGACGCCTCTAACAATATGGGAAGTGGAGCGGGCATACTGCTTTTGGCCCATAACCAATCCCAGGTTGAGTACGCTCTGCACTTTGGGTTAAAGGTCTCGAATTATGATGCGGAATATGAAGCACTGCTCGGGAACTAAGTTGGCATGGGCTTTTACTGTGCGAACCTTAAGGATCTAGAGTGACTCCCAACTAGTTATCAAACAGATCAACGAGAAGTACCAGATAAAAGGATGATAATATGGCCAAGCATCTGGCCTAGGCACAGGCCCTCCTTGGAAAGTATGACTCTTACACGATTCAATAGATCCCCCTAAATATGAACACCAACGCAGATGCGTTGACCTAGCTGGCCTCAGCCTACGACACCCAGATCAGCAGAACGGTGCGAGTCAAATTCCTCGCCCTTCTAAGCATCGACAATGAGGAAGTATTGGAAAAAAGTAAAGCGGAAACGATCCCATCATGGATCACACCTATATTCCACTTACTGGATGAGACCCTTACCCCCTGATAGGAAGGGGGTCTGAAAGCTCCATCTGAGATCGGCCAACTACGTAATTATCAATGAAACTTTGTACAAAAGAGTTTTTTCATATCCTTACCTGGGGTTCTTCGCGCATGATGAAGCACTGTACATCATGAAAAAGTTATGCCCTCTAGAAGTTGACCTGCGCGTGCAACGATCTGTCTGTTCCATAAATTTGAAAGCTGCATTGTTATTGTTTTTGACTCAAAACCCTGTTACACTTGTAGGTTCGTGAATGAACTTCGATTTGATATCTCTATAGGCCACGTGGTTCCACTCGAGTCAAAAGTTATGTCCTCTGGAATTTGACATGCGCTGCCACGATCCGTCTATTCCAAAAATTCTAAAGTTGCACCGTCCGTTTTTTTGGACTCCAAACTGGGCTGCTTTATAATTTTTGAAACAAACGGATCGTGACACGCGCAGGTCAACTTCTGGATGGTATAACTTTGACTCGAGTGGAACCACGTGGGCCGTAAGTTATCAAATTGAAGCTTATTTAGAGACTACAAGTGTGACTGGATTTACGCGGCGGCCCTGTTTCGAGTTCTAAAAACATGGACGATGCAACTTTAGAATTTCTAGAACAAATGGATCGTGGCAAGCGCAGGTCAACTTCCGGAGGGCATAAATTTTTTCTCGGGTGGAATCACGTGGCTCGTAGGATATTGAATCAAAGTTTATTCAGAGACCTACAAGTAAGAATGGGTTTACCCATTGCAGCCCATTTTTGAGTCCTAAAAATACGGACAATGCTGCTTTACAATTTCTGGAGTAGGTGGATCGTGGTCGTGCAGGTCAACTTCTGAAATACATAATTTTTTATTCGGGTGGAACCACAATTCAGAGACCTACAAGTGAGACATGGTTTACCCATATCAGCCTAGTTTTTAGTAAAAAAAAATGGACGATGCAGCTTCAGAATTTCTGCAACAGACAAATCGTGGCATGCGTAGGTCAACTTCGTTGGGCATAACTTTTGACTCGAGCGGAATCAAGTGGCCTGTAAGATATGAAATCGAAGTTCATTCATAGATCTAAAAGTGTGATTGGGTTTACCCATCACAGTGTAATTTCAAGTAAAAAAAACTCAGATGGTGCAGCTTTAGAATTTATGGAACAAACGGATCGTGGCACGCGCAGGTGAACTTCTGGAGGGCATAACTTTTGACTCGGATGAAATCACGTGGCGCATAGGATATCATATCGAAGCTTATTCAGAGACCTACAAGTGAGACATGGTTTAACCATATCAACCTAGTTTTTAGTAAAAAAAAATGGACGATGCAGCTTCAGAATTTCTGCAACAGACGAATCGTGGCATGCGTAGGTCAACTTCGTTGGGCATAACTTTTGACTCGAGCGGAATCAAGTGGCCCGTAAGATATGAAATTGAAGTTCATTCATAGATCTAAAAGTGTGATTGGGTTTACCCATCACAGTGCAATTTCAAGTAAAAAAACTCAGATTGTGCAGCTTTAGAATTTATGGAACAAACGGATCGTGGCACGCGCAGGTGAACTTCTGGAGGGCATAACTTTTGACTTGGATGAAATCACGTGGCGTATAGGATATCATATCAAAGCTTATTCAGAGACCTACAGTGTGATAGGGTTTACCCATCGCAGCTTAGTTTTTAGTAAAAAAAAATAGGTGGTGCAGCTTTAGAATTTCTTGAACAGACGGATCGTGGCACGCGGAGGTCAACTTCCGGAGGGCATAACTTTTGACTCGGGTGGAATCACGTGGTTTGTAAGATATCAAATCAAAATTTATTCAGAGATCTACAAATACAATAGGGTTTACCTGTCACAACATAGTTTTGAGTAAAAAAATATGGATGGTGCAGCTTTAGAATTTATGGAACAGGCGGATCGTGGCACGTGCAGGTCAACTTCTGAAAGACATAACTTTTGATTCGGGTGGAACCACGTGGCCCGTAAAATAAGTATTTTATTCTTTGTATTGTCCTAATAATAATATTTTATTCTGTTAACTATCTTAATTATTCTGATAATTTATTTTAATAAAATCACACTATTATGAGTTTGTATATAATATGAATTTCAAAGACTATATGCCTCTTATTATACTGATTATGCTATAGTTCATTGCATATTTTACTTTACTAGGTCAATGTTACATACATTGTATGTATCATTTTTAATTAGTATCAATATCATTCATGAATAAAAGTTTGTATATTTATAATATAATAATAACTAAATATGAAAAACACAATAGATAAAAAAACATCTTATTGTACAGATACTTTTTTATATACTGTTGGAAAACTCAGATTCGGGAGCACATGATGGGTCTACCCGACCTGGTTTTGAAAATGAATGATTGGTAGTTTTTCACATGAAACTACCGATGGTGGTTAATATAAAAAACTACAATTACCTTCTATGAAAGAGAACTTCATTTTTTATTTTTGAGATAGTCAAGCAGAATTTATAGCGTGTTCGCCTGCAGTGCAAAAGACAATTTGGATTAGAAGGTTTCTGCAACATTTACAAGTGGTTTCTAGTGCATCGAAACCAACGACTTTATTTTGTGATAGTCAAGCAGCCATCGCTTATACTAAATATCCAAACACTTTTTTATTTTTGAGAAGAAAATTCGGACCTATGAAAAAACTATAGAGGAAATCATTCCTCTAACACTAAACTCGAGTTTTCACATATAAAATCAATGACTCTTGGGTTGTGGAACAAGTGGAGAGTTTGTTTTTGTGATTTCCTACAAGATCCGATACGTAATTCATCAATTCGATCTATTTTACTGCATAATCAAGTAAGTATACTTGACCCGATTATTTTTTACATTGGTATTAGAACATAATCGTGGTGTCTTCGTGCCTAGATAACTGTCGAAGATCTGTTTCACTAGTATTTATACAATACTAGTTTATATGTTTTGAATTTTGTGGAAAACTGTTATTTAAATTCACTGCCTCCGCCGTAATGAATTTGAGAAACGGAACCATAGAATGCCATTCTTGCATAGAGATTAAGTTCGGTTTAGATAGTTTTTTTCTTTCTCTGTAATTTGTACTTGTTTAATTAGGCAGTGGGTTCTTTGCTTTTTTAATCTATGTAGACATTATGAATCAATGATTCATTGATTTTTTTTATACCAAATCGGGATTAAAAAAGATTATGTTGGATTTTGAGTAATAGTAATTAAAGTCGTTTGAAAAATCGATGGCTATAACAATTTTTCAAGTTACTTGATTTTTGAGACTTTGGTTATGTGATTTTTGGCCTTTTAAATTTTTTGGCTTGTTTTAAATCAATGATTAATCCAATAAAATTTGTTTTAAATTTGTCCCAATTTGAGTGTGTAAAATTGTTTCAAAGACTTCAATACAGTTTTTATGCTACTGCGTTTATAATTTACATATTTAAAATGTCTACATCCTTTACGTGAAAAATGGAAGTTATAGACTTGAACACATTGTAATCATTTTTCATGTGGAGAGATGAGGGTAGTTAAAAAAAATTGCACTTTTTCCTTGTCATTATTGGGGTTTGCATTTTGATAAAATTACTAATTTGATCATGATAGTTTGCACATGTTTTTAATTTGATCGTTGTAGTTTAAAAAGTGTCAATTGAGTCATTCTAGTTTACTTAGCATTTTAATATATTTCTTCTGTCACTCTCCATTAACGAACACGTGATGTGATATATTAAGTGATGATGTGGTATTAAAATATCATTTTATATTTTCCATCACATATATTATATATTTTATTTTATCAAAAATATATTTTTTACCAATTTGAACATCATAATTTACACATATTTTTAATTTGATGATAGTAGTTTAAAAATCTCAAGTTTATTATTATAATTTACATAACGTTCTAATTTTATCATTCTGTCATTTTTTATTAAAAAATAAATTATAATAATTAATTTAAGAACATGAGATTAATTATTATTTTTTCTTGGATTGCTATTGCATTGATGTTGACTCTTGATATCCGAATTCTGGGCCTATTTCTGATTGTTTCATAGAGTGGGTTCAAAATTCAATTTCGGTTCTTTCTTCATTCATTAATCGCATCTGTTCTCTACTTTTGGACAGAGTTTATTTTACTTCATCAAATCGACTCGTGGTTGTCAATATTTTGGCCAATTTCAGCTGCAAATCACCAAAAGCTCTTTGCTTTTAGTGAAAATTTAGGACTTAATATATTGTATTATCCACTTTTAGCTTGCTCAAGCTTTTTCGGTTTTCTGTGTACCAAGTAAACACACAAATTGAAACTTGGGTGTCAACAAAACTCCTCCCCCTCTCTTGAAGCGACCTCCCTCTCCATCGCCTTCCAATTCACGAACCAAGCCCTCCAAAACGACCCCAGAAAAACTAGGCATCGACGAGACCTCGCTAGACACCCCGGATCTTGGTCCATTTTTGCCGAAGCTCGCCAGAAATACTATTGCGTCGGGTGAAAATCCTAAGGCGTTGGATTGCGCCATTAGGGTGTCCAAGTCATTTGAGAGAAGTTCCGGTTCAGGTCTAGAGCTGGCGATGAGCTTGCATGTCGTGGTGGCGATTTACTGTAGCTTGGGGACGTTTGAGGACGCAGTTCCAGTTCTGGAACGGTTCGTCGACGTTCTGAATGTCGAATGCGGATCCGATCACGCGCTTGCAAAGTTTTCAGGGTACATGCAGCTTGGTGATACTTATTCGATGCTGGGCCAGGTGGAAAAATCGAGGGAGGGGAGGGAGAAGGAGGGAGGGGGAGAAATCGTGATGGAGGATACATGAAGAATCGAAGATTACCTGCTTGCAAAACGGATGGAAGCTAAGAAAATTGAAGACCTGAAGCAACGAACACGCCGCAAAGTTTCGAGAGAGATGAAGGGGAGGGGAGAGAGAACCTGATTTTTTACTGAGGGGACAGCTAAAAATATAATATATAAAGTGAAAAATATAAAATAATATTTTAATACTAGATCATCATTTAACGTACTAGGTAATGTAATTTTTTAATGTGACACATCATCACTTAATATATTATCTAATGTATCTATTAATGAATAATGACAGAAAAATTATATTGAAATGTTAATTAAACTATGATAATTAAATTGAAACTTTTTAAATTACTATGAGCAAATTGATAATTTTTCCTATTCTTTTTATATATAAGTGGTCATCTAATAGTATCTCCATATATATAAGTTTTTAAAATGATATAAATTATTTGTATGCTAGTACAAAAGATGGATTGAGATCCAGATTATGACGGATCATATACTTTGCACACTATGGACTTTGTGAGTACAAAATGAATTTACATCATAACATGGTTGAGCATGTAATACATTTGAGTAAAATGTACAACGAAGTGCGAAAAAATGGGCATTGAAGTTGATATATATGTAAAATTCTTCTCAATTCTTTGTCAGACTCGTGTTATGTAGATAAAGAAGTGATCATGAAAAAGTATACTTCTGAAGAATACAAGAGTATTACAGAAGATCTCATATCAATAGAGGAACGAAATATACGTTCTGAATTTCACCGATCAGCTATATTATCGCAATTCATAAATCTTAGGAGCGTAAGGTTGGGCCTTGACGTAGACAAGAAAGGACATATATTAAATGGAGTCTCGTGTTAAAGTGTTGAACACATTGTGATGTCCCATTTATTTTATACATACAATAATTGTTTTTAGCATATTAAGTTGCCATATTTAGTAGTCTTTTATCTTGTGTATGTACTTTTCATGTTATGGTATTAACTAAGTGGAGTTATGATAATAAGATTAGTATATTCTCATATGTGGAGATATGTTTTAGGCATATAACTAAATAATGATAATCCGAAATTTTGTATGGAAGATGTTTGTAAGCACTGTGAACTTTCGATTATATACTCAATATCACATCATCATTGACTTAGTTAAGTTTGCCAAAACTTTAAGGTGTGAATGTGGGTTTTTTCTTTTAAAGTTCTAGTATTTATATGCGTTGTTGTGTTTATATGACTTCCGCATAAAAAATATAATAGTTGAACTGAACAAGGGTGAGAAACTGAACAGTGATAATTTTGATATTTGACATAGAAAAGTTTAGTATATTCTCGAGGAACAAGAAGTTCTGGAAACCCTTGAAAATAATATGAATGAACCTGAAGATGGTACTTCTACTGAATATAGAAAATACCAAGAGTCTTATCGTTTATGGAAACGAAAGAATAGCATAGCCTGCATTACGTTGTTGAGCCGCATGCAAGATGATCTTATGTGTGAGTTTGGAAAGTTTGAAGTTGCCAAGGATATGTAGGATGCTTTAAAAGAGAAAGTTGGTTTGACTTCAACAATAAGACTAAGATAACTCACGATTAAACTTGACATATATATGAAGCGTCAGCATCACACAATGAAACAACATTTGAGAGAGATGTCAAACATGATCAAAGAGTTAATGAGTGTTGGGCATGCATTAACTGATGAACAATAAGTTCAACCCTGTCATTCATTTCCTCCCTCAAAATCAAGAACACATGAAGGTCAACATGACGCACAATGAAAATATAAAAACTTTTAATGACATTACGCGTCATGTGAAATTAGAAGCTGAGCGCTTGGAAGCTGCTAAAACTTCTACTCAAGCTTATGTTGCTCAAACAAGTTCTCAAAAGAGCGGTTTTAAGAGAAAGGAAAATTCTAAAATTTTCAATAAAGGAAAGAAAATAAAAGGTGCAAACTCACAGCACAAAGGTAGGAAACCTGAGACCAACCGTCATATAAGAGGCAAACATGATGGTAAAAGGAAGAACAAGAGTGGGATGAAATGTTATAACTGTGGAATTTTAGGTCACTTCGCGCGTGAATGCATTACGTCTCCCAGTGAACCCAAGAAATACAAGGTACTTTCTAATATTACTTCTCACCGTTCTTATATTTCTAGCAGTGTGTTACTAACTGAATCTTATCCTGTATGGACTGTAGATTTAGGCGTAACTGACCATGTAGCTAGAAAAAGGGGAGCATTTTTAGAGTATCGTCGAGTCCCAGTGGGTGTAAGATGGATCTATGTAGGAAACAATTCCAGAGTATAAGTTGAATGAATTGGCACTTGCAAGCTTAAGTTGCATAGTGGTCAGACGCGATGCCCACTTGATGTCCTTTATGCTCTTGAGATTAGCAAAACTTAGTCTATGTAACTGTTCTTCTAGGTTTAGGTTTCAATATCAATTTTCATTCAGGTGGTACAAAATTCTATTTAAATCATAAATACTATGGATCTGGTTATTTTTTTTAATGGTTTTATTGTTCTAGACACTAAACATAACAATGGTAGCAATGATTTTTTTTCTTTAATAACATCGTCTAGTAATAATATGATTGATGCTAATATATGGTATGCTAGGATAGGCCATATAGGGCAAGTCAAAATGAATATGCTTGCTAAAGAATGTATATTAGGCTCGTTTTTAAAGATAGAGATTACTTATATGTGAGCATTGTCTTGCCAGAAAAGTAACTAGAAAATCATTTGGAAAGGCAAAATGAGCTGATTATCCATTGCAATTAAATATATTTTAATATTTATGGTACTATGAATGTGAAGACGAGACGTGGCGCTTCATATTTTCAGTATGGTAAGTCAATTCATGCACTCATCAGGACCAGAACAATTTGAGGTTTATAGAATTTTAGGGTATTTAAAAGGAACTCCAGGTATAGGTCTATTGTTTGAGAATAATGGTCATCTACAAGTTGAAGTATTTACTGATACTGATTGAGCTAGCAGTATAACAGACATGAGATCAACATTTGGCTATTGTACCTTTGTTTGAGGCAGCCTAGTCACTTGGCGTAGTAAGAAGCAAAATGTGGTGGCAAAAAGTAGTGCGGAGGCTGAGTTTAGGTCTGTTGCTCATGGAATTTGTGATCTATCACAAATTAAGAAACTCTAAGAAGATTTAAAGATCTTCAATCCATTACCAATGAAGTTACACTGTGATAATAAAGCAGCAGTTTCTATTGCTCATAACCTTGTCCTTTATTACAGGACAAAGCACGTTCAAGTTGACAAACACATTATTAAGGAGAAGCTGGACAGTGGACTGATATGTATGCCCTATATTACAACAGTTGATCATGTTGTTGACATACTTACAAAAGGAATACACAAGAAATAATTTGAGAGTTTCATTTGAAAGCTTGCAATGGACGATATCTTCAAACCAGCTTGGGGGGAGTGTTGGAAATATTTGGCTAAGATATTGCCAAGATCTTAGGAGTTTTCCCCATTTGTAACTTCCTAATAGGATCTGTATATCCCTTTAATTTATTGTATTTTTTATTCATTGTATAGTCTATAAATATGAGTCTTTTAACTATTACTTTTATGAATTAAGAACAAGAGAATCATACAAAGTTTGATTCCTCACCTTTTCTCTGCATCAATTAAACCAAACCATTCATTATCACTTTGGTTTAGTTTGGGTTGGTAGTTTTGTTTCATTTATATTTAAAGTTAATAAAAGAAAATAACTTATATTAATAAAATGATTCTTATTTTATTAGATAATGTTATAGGTGTTTCCTGACCAGCAACAACGTGACGACATGTGTTGCACCATATCAAAAAGTTCATGACGAAACAAATAGAAGGAGAAAGCCGGACCACGCCTAGTCGATTCCGAGGGAGCTCAGGTTGCACAAACCTGAGCAGATAAAGGACATCAAGAATGGAGCTCACGAAGAAGCTCGAATTACCCGAAGTGTGAGAGGTATCATTACCCGCCGAAAGTAACATCCCAAGTGGAATCTTTCTCATAGGCTCGAACACCCGACAAGTCCAATCACCGTGGTAGAATGTCAGATCAGCCCCAGATATGTCACCTTAAAAGCGTATCAATATTTAATGTCTCTCACTTTATGTCAAAGATCGTCTTCCACCTGTGTAATCAAGGGTATTCATCGTGTCTCGGGAAACTTCCCCTGCACGCTTCCGATGCTTCTTCAACACACTTCCTCCTATAATGCTGCAGGTGTAACTATCCTCATCGACCATAGGACATGTATGTCATTTCTCCCTTAGGAAACTGTATCAAAATAACGTCGGGATACTTATTTAGGCATCAAAGGCCCTTAGGAGAGGCAACCACCCCCTGATACCCCCTCGCTCTTTGGGTTCTTTGTTTGTGTTTTATAGATTTCAAGGTCAAGAAGATTTCCACGCTAAATAGGGGACGACATGCAATATTACTGTTGAGATTTTTTGTATCAACAATTGGCACTGTCTATGGGAACGACATTGAAACTGTTCACTTCCAAAACACTAGGAGTATCTGCTCCACCACAAAGAGAAAACCAGTTTGATGTTCTCATCCCACTCCGACGAGGCCCAAGCACGAGAGGGGAAACTCACCTCCTCCTAACCTAGGGAAGGATACTCTGCCAACATGGTGATCTCACAACGAATGAAAAATGATATAGTGGTCGCGCCCTCTAAGGCAATCGGGATAAGGAAGATGGACACACTGACTCTCACTCAAATCATGGCGACCTCTTACACAAAAATGATCCTTTCTCATTGTCGGAAGGCCCATTGGTTGGGTCATTACGCCTCTAGAGAATCATGAGGGGAAACCATACCGGAATGGTTAAGATGATACCCTGACTCAGAGAAGATGCCACCTCTTGAGGAAACCGGTACTAAAGTGAGACCAAGCTGTGGAAGATCAAGTTGTCACCTAGTGGTGAAGGCTCTGGTTGAAGTTAGCCCAAGAAGAGAAAAGAAAGAGGAAGTAATGAGAAGGGCTCAGAAGGAGGACACCCTGTTAAGAAACCTATGTTGTGTATACATCGCTCATAATACTACCGGATGAGGGAGGTGAACAGAGTAAACGAAGAACAAATGAAAGCAAAGACCTTCAAAGTTCTTATGCCTTTAGATAGTTATGACATCAAAAAGCCATCAACCCACTTTTAAATGCTGATCATGTTAACCCGGCATTAGGAGAGAGATGCGTGCTGAGTAAGCTTCGGGTGAGATGACGGCCTTTTCTGAAATGACGAGCTGAGGGTGGCATTAAATGCCTTTGACCCTCAAGCCGACATGAGGGGATGTGCTTAAAATAGTGATTTTCCTTTAGTCCTACTAGGCATGGTGGATGCGATTGTTCCATGTGGCGTTCTCCCATTTACAACCGGAATAAGTTGACTTCAAATCGTCATAATGAAGCGTCGAATCAACCATTTGGTGAATAATGATGATGCCTAACAGAGTGTTAGCCAAGCTCCTGCGTCAGACCTTTCCCTCGAAGCCTCCTAATTTATGTTGGACAATTCTTCCTCAGCTCATTTGAAGGGCGACCTGGTCAGGAGTTAAGTAGAAATGTTTGTTTTGGCATGCCATGTAGCGCCATGTCATCAGTAGTCTGGGAATACTCGTAACACACTCCATTATAGATATTAGGTGCTTAGTTTTACCGTGACCACATAAACAAATTATCCAAGAGGTACTATAAAACTAAATTAAAAGTGTCATAAGTTTCTACTCTTGAGAATCTATGCCACCGCGGGAGATGAGGGTAAACGTCAGCAGGCCACCCTTGGCAAGGTAGTTTATCTACTCCCTCTTTACTTCTTGGCTTCCCTTTGGCCCCCAACAAATAAAAAAGCTGCTGCGTAAGCTAAAAGTAACATTACGTAAGTAAACAAACCTGGAATAATTCCGAATTAAAATACATGGTCTCACATCATTCCTCCACGATAGGCCTCTCCCAATAAATAACGGATATGAGACACTTTCATGAATCTTGGCTAAAAAGCTACCAGTTCTTGCCCCCAACTCAACTAAAATGGAAGGACATATCGTTGTAAAATTGGTACACGTGCTCACTAGCCAAACTTAACCTGAGGTCCCTATTGGAAAATGAGGGCAGTCAAGACTTTTTACACTAATCTTCAGGGGGATCATATTTTTAATGGTGGAGCACGCAAGTATGCTCCCCGACCCTCAGTGCATGCATAAGCGGGGAAATCCATCAGAATAGAGGATCCCATGATCGATGAACTGCCCGAAGAGCAGCCTGGGGAAAACTTGAAGAATCGGAAGGATGAGTAATTCACCTGTCAGAGCAGCAAGAGAGGATGGTTTATGATGAAGCAACACTTATCCCGAGCAGAATGGATAGTCATAGGTGTTCCGCCTTGGTCTCCCCCAATCGGAGAAGAAGAAGTAGTCTCTCATTTGATCAGCTCCAAGTATGGCGGGCATTGATAAGCTGTCTGAACCAAGCAACATTTGTCAAATAAAAAGACTGACTCTTCTATAAAGTGGGATGAAAGATCAAAAAGTGATGTATGTGTGGCAATCTAGCGCACCAGACCGGATTAAAAAGTGATGTCTAGTGTAATAAAAGGATCTAGCCAGAGCAAAAAACGTCTGACTAGACACCAAATAGAAAAGGGATTGACCTTTATTCTAACTTTCTGAATAAGAAAAACTCTAGCCAGAGCATATGATAAAAGGTACAGTCTAACTTGCACTTGGTTCACCAGGTAAAGGCCCCTTAAGTTTGAGGCAGGTCCACCCAAACAGACCTTCTCAAGGGGCAACACCCAAATAATTTTGAAAATCTCAGCAATACTGTATGACTTGACCTCCCTCAAATGGGGCAACCCACAAGGAAGAAAGCAAAGGGATCAACCCCGTTACTTGAGGCCCACTCAAGCTTAGGGTCAGAGCGACTCTACAACTCAGGTCAGTAGAAATTAGTAAGAACATTCATAACTCAAAACAACAAGAACAAAGGAAAGATTAAGGTCTGGTCCAGACCAAACCAAAGCTTGGTGGAAGTAAAATAGGACTTCGCTTACTTAAAAGGATCAAGTTCATCGAAGTTCCGGACCGACGGTCAAGCTTATGCAAACGTGAAGGTTATAACATAAAGGAAATAATCAAGAACAAAGCCAAAAGTAAGGAAGATGTTAGGGCCATTAAAAGAAAAATTCATTTTTATTAATAAGAGGAAAATATTACAAATAGGAAAAAAAGAAAAGTTACAGAAACCTCGTCCCAAGGAAGAGGGCGAACCTCCTCCTTAGGCTAACCAAAAAGTAAAAATGAACACACCACACATGTAGGCCAGTGCTCCTAAGATTTCCACAGCTTTCTTGAATTCTTTTAAGGTCATGAGAGTTCCGGTCACTTTTCGGCCAAAGATTTAGGATCAAATGACTTGTTCTAACACCCACACCAAGTTAAGCCAAAGGGGAATTCAACCCGCAAGCAATAGGTCATCCCATGATGGGTAACTCATTGGTTCTTTAAATTTCACATTTCCTTTATGTATTTTCTCAATGAAAATTTCAGTAATTTTTACATCTTTAATTTTTTTTTCTTTTTTACATTCAAGAATTTGTTCGAGTCTGGTGTTAGCCTTTTATTTTACTTTACTTTTGTTTATGCTCATATGTTTGCCTTGTTCTGAAAATTGACAGAGGAAGATCAAGCTCCGGAGTCGAACAACGAAGATGCATCAGGGTTCGTGTGGATATGGATATAACCCAACCTCCCAAGAGGGGACGTCTCATTAGCAATGGGGGAGTATCAAGTTGGGTTGTTTATCGTTATGAAAGGTTACCCAAGTTTTGTGCATTTTGCGGAAGCATTGGGCACGACGAGGAAACTTGCCACCTTCACCGTCTAGAACAGAAACATAACAGAGATGTCATTTTCTGATATGGGGAAGAACTAATCGCTAATACTGGCAGAGGCGTAGTCGAGCTGAAGCACATGGGAGGACTGATGTGTCTACAGATTCTTATGGGGCATCTATGGCGACAGACAAGGCTGAATCCGTCAATGAGCAAGCTCCGCCGAGGACCGTTCAAACTTCGTTGGCCACCGTACATTGGGAAGAGGGAACGTCACATACCAACTCAATGAAAATGACTCATGTCAGCGCTGGCTCCCACAAGGCAGTAGCGGATTGTGTTCCCAATGAACCTATGCCATTAGACCTACCCAAAAATTGTGGCTTGGTGAGTAAAGAAGTCGTTTTCGGGCACAAGAATCTGGAGCATTAACTAAATGCAAAATTCATTGGGATTTTTTAATGGAAGCATGGTAGAATGCAGAAGAAGAATGGATAGTGACGTCATGATCTCTAATGGGTCAATTTGTACAGATAACTACAAATCATCATTTGTAGGTGGGCCATTATTTCTCAACACGTGGGCCAAGTTTCTTCTCATGCAGGTGGGCCTTCAGAGAGTTGTAATAAAGATCGCCCTATGACAAATGGTGTAGTTAGGAGAGGAGATTACACAAAGAAATTGTTCAAAAACGATGACAACAAAAACCAAAACATAACAGAGTCTCTTCCTTAAACAAAAAATGCACTCTTAAGGACGCTTTAGAAGAGGCTCTCAAGGAGCCAGAAATTGATTAGCATGGAGGAACTCCCATTCTAGAAGGAAATTACTTTGGTACTAGAAAATACACCAAGGGTGTTGGAGGCTGACCTTGAACAGCCTCCCCATAAGCCATGAAAATATTAAGCTGGAACTGCCAGGACTTAGGGAGGGCCTTGACAGTTCATAACTTAGTCGATTTTGTTCGGCGTCATTCTCCAGGTCTGATTTTTATTCAAGAAATGAAGAACAAATTAAGGAAGGTGGAAAGATTGAAACAGATGCTACATTATCTGCATGCTCTCATTGTGGATCCTGTCGGTACCAAAAGGGGTCTGTGTCTGTTATGGAAAGACTCTAAAGTTAGTACGTTTGCATATTTCATGATAGAAACAAATGTGTGGGATGTTCAGCATAAGGTGAGTTGATACTTCATTGGAGTATATGGTTGTCATGATTCCAATATTTAGAAGTACAATTTGAAATCTTAAAGGAGAGAATCCTTGTAAGTCTTCCCCAACATTGGTGGATGGTGATTTAATGAAGTTATGTTTGACCGGGAGAGGGAGAAGGGCAGCCAATTATATTTAGTGATGGGGAGAACCTTTGAAGCATGATCCGTGAGTGCAATATTTACGTGGTGCAATAGGCGAGAGGAAGGAACAATCCGCTATCGACTCGATAGATTGCTTTGTACGTATAGCTGGTTCCTTAATTACAGCAAGTCGGTAGTACATCATAGTCAAATTTTAGGTTCTGATCATTTTGCACTCTGCCTTAATACGACACCGTATGAGTCCACACCGTATGAGTCCAACAATAGGGTCAAACAATGCTTCAAATTTGATTTGAGATTGTTAGGGGATGATAGTTGCAGGAAAGCAGTTGTGCAGTTTGGAATAATTTTTGTCCAGCATCTGCAGCAGACCAGTTAAGCGAAAAATTGGAAAAATTGGAACTCATGAGAAACCAATTACTTCAATGGAGGAGGAAAACTAATTTCAATTCCAAAAGGCAAATTGAGGAACTTTTACATGAATTGCGAACACTCCACGGATGCTCCACACCTGATATGAAAGAGATTAAAAGCAAGGAAAAAGAGCTAGAAACGGCCATGCTGGAAGAAGAACGGTATTGCGGGGCAAGTCGCGCATGGATTGGTTACGGCTTGGGGACAAGAATACTAAATTTTTTCATGCAAAATTTAAGTAGACGAGCCGTAGTCTACTAATTCAAGGGCTAGAAAATATGGATGGACGATGGATGGATCAACAAGGTCCAATTCGAAAGCATACACTGGAGTACTTTCAATCTCTTTTTGCCTACCAAAATCCATCATCTCTAGAGAAAGCGGTGAATGTCCTAAACAAATAGATTACGCAAGACCAGATAGAGGCTATTTCCACACCGTTTTAAGAGGAGGAGATCTTGGCGACCCTTCATCAGATGCACCCTTCTAAAGCTCTGGGTGCTGACGGACTCATTGTTGATTTCTATCAAAACCAGTGGACTATGATGAGAAAAGATTTGTTATATATATTTGATCATTTCTATAATACTGGAAAATTACCCAAATATCTTAATCACACACATATAGTTCTCATTCCCAAACGACCTCACCCGCACACATTACAAGATTTTAGGCCCATTTCATTATGCAATGTAGTGTATAAAATTGTGTCTAAAGTTCTTTGTAACAGATTAAAAATCATCATTCCCTATATCATTAGGGAATTCCAAGGTACTTTTATCTTGGGTCGTCAAATTAGTGATAATATTCTTATAACTCATGAGGCCTGATAATATTCTTATAACTCACGAGGCCCTTCCTTCTTTGAAGCTGGAAAAGAAAGGAATTCGTGGAGAGGCTATAATCAAACTCGACATGGCTAAAGTTTATGACCACTTGGAGTGGGATTTTGTCGATGCAATGTTGGCTAAGTTGAATTTTAACAATTTATGGCGGGCTTGGAATGAAGAATGCATCAAATCAGTTTCATACGCCATTTCAATCAATGGAGAATTAATCGATTCTTTCTTGCCGCAAAGAGGTTTGCGGCAAGGAGATCCGTTGTCACCGTATATCTTCATTCTTAGTGCAGAAGTACTTTCAAAAATGTTATCCAATGCGGTTAAGGATGGTATGATTCACGGGTTCTCTCCTAGACGGCTAACACCTTCCATTTCTCATCTATTTTTTACAGATGATTCGGTATTATTTTGCTGAGCTTTTGTAAAAGAATTTTCTTACATTCTACCAATTCTAAAGAGCCATGAAAGAGAATCTAGTCAACAGGTAAATTTTAAAAAAATCTCCCTTTGCTTTTCTCCTAATACTTCCCGTGATCTTCAAAGCCATTTGGCAAGCATTTTGGGTATTTCGAATTATGGTGGATTTGAAAAATACTTGGGTGTTTCTGTGATGTTCAGAGGTTCAAAACGAGGTTTATTTGATGAGGTAAAAAGGAAATTGGATGCAAAATTAATGGATGGTAGGGTAGTCCTGTCCCCTATTAGAGAAGGGCCGGCATCGTCCAGATAGATCAGCTATGTCGGCTTACGTACGTCTTGTTGACCAAACGATCAGGTATACCACACCATGTATCATCCCCTTCTTTCTATAGAGGAGAGATAAATAAAAAGAAAAGAGAGAGAGTGATCGTGCCATAAGACCTTGTTCGTTTCTACTTGACGTTATTTTTCTCAGTTTTTTTTACATTACATAAGATAGCTTGATTACTTAGCGCTTGCGCTAAGGATCTAATTAGAGTCAAACTTGGATTAGAAAAAATAACCTTTCCGTTATTAGCCGGAGTACAAGTGTACTCCTTGATCTTTAGTAAAGGCGGATTAAGCCAAAAAACTATTTTTTTAAGTCTCAACATCCTCGTTGCGAGTCGCTCTGCGAGACGTCCAGTAGTCTTTGACTTGGTCTTCGAATCGTAAGTTTCAGCCTGTTACCAGCTTGCCTCGCTCCTAGGTTGGCCCTTCTACTTGACTAAGTAGTATTCTACAGCGTAATGGGTGTATGGGCTAGCCCATGGTACGGTCAGCTATGAGATACTCAACTTCTTCTTTAGTAAGTTCATCTACAACATCTGGCGATGCCCTTGTGGGCACCTTCCTCTCAGGGTCGGCCTGGTCTAATTGAAGTCAACTGACTCAAATGGAATATGGGGTTAGTTTTCACCGAGCTGATCGCTTGAGTCTATAGACTACCTCTCCTATCCACTTCTCTATAAGGTCTACTTTCTTCTTCCTTCAGACCGGGCCAAGCCTTTAGGTTGTTTAAGTAGGTTGGGCTAGGTTTGGTTGATCTTTTGGAGTTATCTTCAAGAAGGGTCGTCGCTCCCTTCATACGCCTTGCTGCTTCATCTAAGTAGGTTTGGGCTAGGTCGTTGCGCTCCTACCACCTCTTGGCAAAGTAGGCTGATGAGCAAGACCCCTCCTACCGCAATGGTGTAGGGCTTCAGAGGCTGTTGCCTCGTGGCCAACTCGAAGGGGCTGAAGTTCGACGCATAGCTTTTTAGTTGTTAAGTTATAGCAGCACTAAGTAACATCCAACATCTCCAGTCCTTCTGCTGTCCACTAAAGTGCCTTAAGTAGCCCTCAAAGAGTTCGTTTATTCTCTCCGTCTGAGCTTTCAAAGATATACCTATTGTAGGTATCTTACCATCACATACCGACAGTCGTCTTCTAACATTACCGACCTTTAAATATCGTGTTTTCCTCAATTTCACATAACATAAAAAAGCGCTTTTCATCATCAGAAACCACCTTATTTTCGAGCCCTCTTGCATTGCATTACCATAACGAAAATAAAAATGAATTAAAAAAAGAAGAGAAATAGCTCTTGTGATTCGGAATGAACCTTTCTCGATGGAAGAAAAGGAATAGTGATGGATTCCTATGGAGCATCCAAGAACAAGAAGATGAAATCGGTCGACGAATTCTTACATGGTCCAAGGAAAGAAAAGGTCCGCTTCCACGATTTCATCTATATCGAATCTTAATATCATAATAGCTTATATAGTCATGATTCAATTCAGGTCCACTGACTTTTTCTTTCTATCTCATTTTTCGGATCTGATTGGAACAATGGAGAAGTAGGAAGACTTCGGCGATTCATAATGGGTATCTATAATATCTATATCCCAGGAAATAAAATATGAATAATGAAAGATGAGGAAGAGTATACCCTGTAGTAACATAGCAGTTCTCCTAATCAACTACTGATCATCATAATGAACATTCCGCTTAAAAAACTAAGAAACAAATGACTCGCCAAGCGATTACCTTTTTTTCATATCTATATCCTCTGCTGAAAAATGAAGACTAAGACAGGAGTTTCATGGAAAATAGAAAACCTTTATCGGATTTGAACCGATGACTTACGTCGGGCGTTTAAAGAGCGTGACTCTACCGCTTAGTTAAAAGGGCCCATTTGATTCAATTCATGAATTAGCCCACTCACTATGAGTTTACTGCATCTACAAATATATATTTCATTATAGATTTCTTATTATAATCATTTATATAATGATATAGTCTATCATTCGTGTCTCTGTTACAACACGGTGAAACTAAATGGTTCGAATGAAATCCAACGAGAAAAAATCAGAAGTTTAGGCTATACACCTAATTTTCCTGAGATTGTAGTTCAATCGGTCAGAGCACCGCCCTGTCAAGGCGGAAGTTGCGGATTCGAGCCCCGTCAGTCCCGACGGATCCAAATCCAATAAAAAAACATCAATTCATCTCTCTATTTTCTGTGAAAATGAGTCAAAATAGTAGAATTTCATTTCAAATGGGGATCCCTCTTATTTTTCTTATTTTATATTTGATTTTATTTATTTTTCGTTTCACATTTCTCATCAAACAAATATGGAAATTTTCATTTCTTCAACTAGTACTGATTAATGGGAGAAAGACATGTGGATTAGTACAATTATTGGTAGCATCATATTAAGGATTCCAAGGGATACCGTACCTCTGGCTTTTTTTTTTATTACTCCCGATTTGTGTAATAGAATAAAGTACTATATGTTTCCTGGGAGCACATACACAAATGGAATTTGTACGATACAAAAGAAATTTAACTTACTATATAAGACTTTTTTTTAAGATGATTTCTTTCTGCCTCCGATTTTGTGTAACCTCCATTACTTGAAACAATCTATCTCATTCAAATTTCACACTGAACTTTTGATTTATACGTCCCATTACTAATTCAAGGAAAGAGGATATTAATAAGATCAAACAAGGATCCCATCTCTTTTAGCGAGGGAATTCTATTTTTTTTTAAGTTTAAGGGTCGAAAGAACACACTTTTTTATTTTTAATGAATTTGATGGAATATTCTCTTTTTTTATACTAGGGCTCGTCTTTCTCATACTTCTTTGTTTTCCAAGAAGATTAGATCATTAAAAAAGGAAGGAGTTCAGTTCTAACCTTTTCTTCCATTTCGTTTTTATTGAAAGGGTTTGTTTATAGCCAATGTCAGTGTAAAGGCGGTCAGATGAGACTCATATGATTGTATTGTACAAGGGAGCAGTCGGTTATAGAAAAGAAAAAAAAGGTCAGAAAATCCATAAAATTTTTATTAAATCAAGAATAAAATTTTGAATTCGGTATGGATAAAAGATCTTCCTATGTTATACTATTCAATTCTCGATGATGAATCGATTTGATAGCTCAGATATAATAATTCATGAGATTTTGATACGATTGATATCATCGAGATTTAATTCATCCCACAGGCGATAGATTTTTCATCTCTATGGGATGGAATCCCGAGTTATTACAAATTAAAGAAAAATGAAAGGATGAGATTAGATTATGGAAGTCAATATTTTAGCATTTATTGCTACTGCACTGCTCATTCTAGTTCCTACTGCTTTTTTTATTTAGATTATCAGTATAGTATAAACCTTAAGTAAAAATGATTCATTTGAATGAAACTTGAGTTCTGTTTTAATTCTTATCATTGATTGAAGAAATGAAAGAGATTACAATTCTAAGTTTTAAATGAAATGAGTGGACTGGATTGAATCATTTGAATCTAACAATTGAGTCTTACTAACCAAGTCGATCCTATTGGCAATAGGCAAACGACGCTTACGCGGGATCTCAGTGCCTTTCTCTTGAAAGAATAGAAGTGGAGTTCGAGTTGTGAACATACCGGATCAAAAAAGTCAAAAGCCATACTAAGAGCCAGCGGACCTGCTCACGGGAGTTAGGCTTGCTCTGTAGTGGGCAGACGTAGCAGGGCCATTTGAAAGAATATAGGAAAAAAAGCCGGTGGAAAAAACCAATTACGCTGAGCCCTTAATTCCATGGAATATGTAGTGAGTTTGAGTTGACCCGGTTAGCTAGAAGGTTCCTTTCACTACCATCCTAAAGTTCAACCAACCGTTGGTTTGTTTTAACAAGATTTCACTGAAGTGAACCCGAGGTGAAGTTAGTGAAACCTGAGCATAGCTACGTCACGTGAAGTGAAGAACCTCTGCTTCCTTTTTTAGACACCTTCTATGATTGATTATTCCCCGTAGCACAAAAGAGCTAGGGTAAACTCGTCAGTTGGATAACTATAGTACAGAGTTTAAGGGGGGAATATATATATCATTTTTCTAGGGGGACCGAGAAAAAGGGAAGGAGATATGGAGCCTGTGAGTGGTGACAGGTTCAGCGGTGCTATAAAAAACTATGTTCTATGTGTTATCAGAGCCACTCGTCCTTTCTCCTTTCCTTTTAGTCAAGGTCTAACCTCGTGTATCTAATGAAAGGGAAGACCTTAAAATAGAACCGACTATAATCCCTGAGAGCCAACAAGCAAACCCCTCTGACTCTCTCTTTATAAAAAAAAGCCTGCATGGTAAACTCCTTGTTTTCTTTCCGATAGCTGTCGAGTTTTTCCAGTTTTCAAGTCAAGCGAGAAAGCAAGTGGATCAGAAAAATTCTGGTTGTCTCACAAAAGAGTACTACGTGATGGTATACCTGTTTGTTTGTAAAAGGTGGTTTAAGGATATGGTTAAGCGAGCTAGTTGGCTCAAAACAACTTTCTATGTTAAATGCTGTAGTGTGTCTCTTATGCGCGCCTTTGGCGGGTGTTGAGATCGACACGAATACTTACCGCATCTGATATCCCTAGCAAGGCTTGAGAGACCTCGAGTGATACCGAACTTCCATAGAAGACAGATTAGTGAAAATTTATTTATCCATGTTCTTAGTGTCTAAGCGGATTTTTCTTCCTAAACAGAGCAACTCTTAGTTTAGTAGCATTGTGGACGACCCGTCGACAGACGTCGAGAGTGTTTTGGAGAAGTATGGTATCCTAGTGAAGGAAGTTTTCTTAAGGTATGTGCCAGAACTGCCTTCCATCCTTATGGAGGTGGGCCTGAATTAGCGTCCTTTTTTGTCTTCATCTCCGGTGAAAGGTGAGAAGGCTCAAGTGGGCCGAATTCCCTTCCATTTAGGAGTTGTTTGCAATCGTTTTACGGGATCGTGTGGTTCTCAAGGGGTTGAACCCCAAGGATCTGGATAGGGCGGGGAAAAGGGCTTGGCCGTTTGAAGGTTGGTTCCTTTACTCTATCTTTATACTGCCTATGTTCAGTGAATTCTTTCTGCCTAGGACCTTCTATCCTTTTGTGATCGCAAGTGATGCAGATCATCCTCTGCGTGTTCTCCCTGTGAAGGTTACAAAGCGACCTCCGGATTCCTTTCATAATGAACAGAAGAGTCCTTTCAGAAGGAGTTGGTTCATTTAGTTGGTGCTACTAGCACTAGAGTTAGGAAGGCAAGAAGGCAAGAAGTTAGTTTACACCATCGAAGTCTGAAAGCAGAAGGCTAGGAAGGATATTAACGACTAGTTCAGAAGGCCGGAAAACCTACTTCACTCATCAAGTCAAGTTGAAAAACATGATAGACGTGCGTACTCGCGTGATATGGCTTTTCAGCACGAGGGCAAGCTTAAGAGAGAGTAGGGGCGATAACGACTCTTATTTTGTGAGTGATGCATGGCGTGCTCTCACTCTTGTATTGGTGAATCTATATTTGTTTCCTTCTCTCCCTATGGTCGGTCGGTCTATCTTTCTCTTTCTTGTCAGCTCTATCTCGATCTGGCACCCGATCTGTTTATGCTTCAGCCGCTGCTAAAAATGGTTTTGGGTAAAATACCACTTGGGCAACTGACCGATCAGAATCTTTATCTCCAACAAATGGTTCTGCTCCAGTATTTCCCAAGGCTATCTCAGCTATTTGTTTGACTCGTGAAACTCGATCCACTGGGTATGGATCCGAATCATAAACTAGCCATGGGATTGCCATAAAAACCGGCACTGAATCTAGTTATGTTGCACTTTCCTATGACTCCATCGCTCCGTGGGATGAGGCATATGGAACTACGGATGAACCAGAGCTCTTATAAACACTAGCTGTTGAGACGGATGAAACCTAGCCCTTATACATATAACCTTTCTTAGCACAGATGGATGGTATTGGACGTCACATATTTTCAAGGGTATCCTTCGGGGGGATATTGTGACTCTCATTCGCTATTACAGCCTAGCAGAGCACCTCCGATTGATTGCCCGGTACACGTCGCACCTTATGAAAGTCCACTTCGGGAATATAGGCGTGATAACGGAACCAAATGTTGAGGTTTCAGAGGCGGATGCTTCAGTTTGAGATCTATAGCCAGTTCTAGTTGTGAAACCCGCGATCCAGTTGGTTTTAGAAACAAGGGTAGCATCCCAGCCTCCTTCCAGCTCTGATTCACCACCGGGGTTCTTAGGGGGGCTAACTAAATTCTTTCATCTTTCACTGCCTTTAGCAGCTTTCTGAATGAAATGGTTTAGTGCCTCTAAGCCTAAAGCCTAAAGAAGTCAGAGTTGTTCTCCTGCTTCAGCTTTACTGTTCACCAAAGCCTTGTTAATGATCATTCAAGTGAGTGAAGTGACCAATGGGAGAATTGGGCCCGAGCGGTCACTCTTCATTCATTTTCTATTCTAGTGGGAGTGAGGGAGCTGACTCAACGCTCTTCCCCCTAGCCCTTCAAAGCGTAGGGGGGAGAGCATACGAGGAAGTGACCGAATGACCCAATGTATCTTTCTTTAAGGACTACAAGCATAACTCCCTGATTAACTATTAGCATCTAAGGAAGAAGGCGTAGGCATGGAGCGAATATAATAATTTCTTATCTTATGTAACATCAGGGTCAGAGGAGGCTAATGCACTATCTCCAGGCTATCGAAGATGAAAGAAACTCTTGAGACTAGGGGATACGAAGAGGGAACTCCCTTTTTGCTTGGTTTGACCGTATAGGGCAGCCCCACTTCCAGTATTGTTGGAAGAAGCAGTGCAGTGTAAGCAGGTCAGTTTTAGGAAGCAGTGAAGGAACCAGAGATAGAATGACGGAATGCAGTGACGTGCCTTACAACATTAGGGCTTGACGACTGGCTATTGAAAGGTACTCAGAAGTCGAGAGCAACAAAGATGGCAATTCCAGCAAAGAAAGAAGCGATTGAGCTGTCGAATGAAAACCGGTCTACTAAGGCCATATCGAATTAAGCGAGAGAAAGCTCAATCGATGGAAGGGAAGAGAATAACTACTACAACTAGGAAAGTTTCTTTGGATAGAAGGAGGGGTAAGAGAGGAAGGGGTTGGATTTCCTTGATAATCTTTGAGACCAATTTGACGAGCCTTCACTCGTGGGAGAACTGGGCTTTAATAGCGAAGCAAACTCTTTACATAACATAAAGTGAGTCAACTTGCTCGATGTAGGCTTGCTCCTCTTGGCAGTCTTCATCAAGTAGGCTTCTTTCTTCGCTAACGCTTGGGAATTCCTAGAGACTGAGCAACTAAGTTGAGTTCTATTTCTATCTTTTTGATAGCTCTATATTTCATTACTGGGCAGCTAGGTCGAGCGAACAATCACATATGTAAAGGTGGGTGAAGAAACCTAGATGGGCTTTTACTGAAGGAAGACTATTGATCCCTTCGCCGACTCTCCTCTTGCAAACTTTTTTCATATTTCAAACTAGGGTTCGCATTTTTTTAGTGTAAAGTGTGCCTGAACGCACTTCTAAGTCTTTCTTGGTTGCATGTTGCTGTTTCAGCAACCTATTCCCCATAAGGTGAAATCCATATCCCCATATCCGCTTATACAGAAAGAAGCAGTAAACTTACTCAATAGAGGTGAAAAAATATATTTTAATGCGCGTTTAGCAAGCTTTTAACACAGGACCACAAACACAGAAGCCATTTTCTTCTCGTTAAGAGAAAGAAGTTCCTAATGACAACTGATATGTTGAAGCAGGGTGGGATAGGAAGGAGCCTCCGAACAACCTAATGAACCGAGCTAAGTGTGCTTTTCTGGCGTCTTTGAGTTTATGTTATGAGCCAACCTTTTCTGATCCTAGTTCATAGTAAGGCAAATAGTCCTATGCCCTCTATTATGATGATATGATTTGACTTGTCGGGTGATTATTGAAAAGTGAGTTGTCCTTCGGAGTCAAATTCTGGTTTAGATGCCGATAATACTAAGGCATCGCCTGATGCTGAGGAAGAAGGATATTTTGTTTCAAGAGAAGCTGGATCCTTTTTGGTTCAGGAAAAGCTACTTCACGCTCTTACCTCGGTTGCTTCACAAGCTTGCTTGTCAGCTTGCTTTACTTTAAGTTGACCTCTTACCTTGAAAAGGAGAGTTTCTCTTCCTCATCTTATTCATACTTTTGAAAGGAACCCCTCGTGGATTTGTTTTACTAAAGATTTTCTATGCCTACTTCCTTGTCTTTGAGAAAGAAAAGTCCAGTGCTTTCTTTCATTGTCTATCTCGCCTAAGGCTTCTATTTTGGTCGATTCTACGGTTGAAACAGTAGGTGGTGTTGCGTCTTTATGGTTCGACTTTTGATGCCTTCGTTCAAGACTCACACTCCTTGGCGGACTGGAACTTAGTTGGAAAACTCAAAAGCTCTGGCTCGAGCTACGCTATGGCCCTTTTTGCAGCGGCATTTGCTTGCCCAATTGCTTCTGATTTGACAGAATCTTTTGGCTATAGACCATATCCACACCCTTGTTGAAAGAGGAGGAATTATTCTCCCACTCGCCACCATTCCTTGTGCGCGGCATTACGTAAGGGCGTTTGACGCGCCGCACCAGCTTTTCCTTCCCCATCCTCCAAAGTTACCCGTGAATCCCCCCTTCAAATCTGACCACCGAACTGACCTTCTGCGCTCTTCGAAACCTTTTTTGATTCGACGGAATGGTAGTTTTCAATCTCGTTTGAGTAGGTGAGAAGTATCAGGCTTTCATCTGATTTGTTGTGGATTGGATGATGGATAAACCAGCAAGTAGGGTCTTGCCTAGGTTGAACATGCAACTAAAGGCCATAGCTCTATGTAAACGCAAGGTTTGCTTCAGCCTATGAACGAAGGATGCTCCCAGACCTGTTTGACCGACCGTTAGCTTTGCTAAAGTAGTACTACCAGGGTAAGGACATGTGGCATAGCGCAACCCTCATCGATGTGAGTGAATGGACACCACATCTCGATGAAATGAAAAAAAGAGAACCAGGTTGCGATCAGAGCCTTACCTAGTTCCCCAGCTTTTTGGATTGCCTCGGGCTAGACTAACTACACCTACATCCAGGCGGTACTTTTTCTATTATCACGACGTGGATTCGTGGACTGTATTCAGTACCAAGGTCATTCTCTTTCTTTGTGGATTGTCTTGTCTTTAATGGGGTCTTTTTACGCCCATAAGCCACTCCATTAGCCAAGTTCCACTAGAAAGGTCCACCCGAAACTCTTACTCCTTGTACTGGGCCTATCGATCCTCTCCTATGGTGGAGCCCATCGGTTCCCTGTGGGTGGTCCCAATAGAAAGAAGCTTCTCACACCCTTTAAATTGAATCCCTCGATTCATACAGAACCGCCCCCTTTTGGCCTTCTCTTTTCGTCCACCTTGTCAGTCCCCGGTTGGTGCCACATGAGTTTTTCCTCCTAACACACTCAAAGCGCAGTTTGATCCCCCAATCCTTGGAAGTTATACTTAGATCAGTTTCATGGGAGTACATCTTTACTCGTCTAGAGCGAATATGCCACTGATACATAAGGCAGTGTGGCACCTCCTGAACCATATAGAGTTTGTAGCTAGGCGTCACGTACACAAAGACCTGAACATTGCGTTAGATCGGGTGGTCAAAATGGAAAAAAGATGAGCTGTTAACATGAAATGAGCCTCTCTTCCCTTGCTGCGGCTGGTCGCCTTAGTTCAGTCGAATGAGTTTTGAGAGGCGAAACCAAACCGCTTGGCAACTATACAGCCACACTCCCAAGGATCTTAGCAGAGATTTCCCTACCGTCCCCACTTCTACTTCCCCTCTACACACACATGGTCCACCCAACGAAATGAATTCTGATCTTTGTTCCTAATATTCTGAAGTTGAGGATCAAGCTTTCGTGTGTCACTGATTTAGGGTTGTTTTGTTGTCTGTAGCAGCGCGGTTGGATTTTGCTCATTCATGGGGGTCTCCCTTTCTGGGTGGAGGGGATAGCCTTAATCCTCGATTCGGGTTTGCTGTTGAGGGTAACAACAAGCTAAGCCCCATAGGTTGGTTGGTAGTAGGTATAGAGTTCCTCCTTTTCTTTTTTGCTTACCACTATTCCTCCCATCTTTCAACACCTTCCACCCCCTCCCAATACCTGTAAGAAGTGACTACCCTCTCAAACCTGACGCGGGAGAGGAGAATAATCAAGCCTCGAGGCGAACAACTCATTTCTAAGGGAAGAACACCTAGCTCAGCTTTCTTTCTGAGCCATCAATAACTGCGAGACTTTCAATGGGTCCAGCTATCCCTACAAGAGGCCTGACTTTCCTTTCACCGGTCGATCAGTTATGGAGGACTTTGTCGGGTAGAAGCCCGAATATCCTATTTCATATCTTTTTTTTTTTCACTTGCAGTGTTTAGGGGCATTGATGTGTTCAAATCAGATTGCAGAGCTTCTGTTCAGCGAGCTAGCGCAGGCTTTGAGGCCAAGTATTTTACCATTTTTCATAAGGATTTTATCCTTTCTTTCACTCGTACTATGATCGAAGCAAAGCCTCCCATTGTGGGATATATCTTTGGACTCTTATGATGACATGAGGTTCTCGAGTCGGTATTCAATTAGCCAACATGGGCTCTGAGGCTAGTTATTTCGATGGATTTTCAGAATATCTCATTATTTTTCATCTGTCTCGTCTGTTTAAAAGGAATTTGGGCATAGACAAAGGCCAATTTGGGGACTGCGATTGAACAAATTTCCAGATTTGGTTGGTGCTCGGTTAAGAAAACAAAAAGGCAAGCTAATGGTGAAGACATGTACGACAGAAGAGGGAGCAGGAGGAGAAGCGCTATGAAGAACAATAAGTTCTTAAGTTTAAGGATTCATTTCTACCAGGTGATGGCGAAACAGACTTATTAAACTTATTTAAGAATACAAGGTTGTTTTTATTTTGAAATGTCTATGAGAGAGTACATGGAAGAGTTTCATCTATTGCCTCTATGATGTAGAGTGAAGGAGGAAGACAAGAGGCAAGATTCGAGCTGACTTCTTTTTAGCACGAATTGCATTTTTGTTTGCTGAACAGCGTAGAAGCAGCACACTGTATTGTTTTGAGGGTGGAAGGACCTACTGGTTCAGCCAAGAACCAGAAACCAAATGAAGGAAGTGAAGATAAGAGTCAAAATATGCAGTGGAGAAGAGCTTACTTACTTATAAAAAGGGAGGATCCCTTAAGGATCTTCAACAACTCTCATCTTTGGATGCATGTTGTTTAGGGGATCTGGCGTGGATAGTAGGTTATATTCTTTCTATTTTCATCGAAAATGAAGCCATGCCACTTTTTAATATGATGAACCCCGACCCTATTCAAACTCGAGAATTTGGGTTACCGGTACCTCTTGACCCATATCAATAACAAACGCATGCATCCCCTACTCCTTCAGAGGTTGATCAAGAATACCCACAAGACCCTCTCTAGGATGAACTCGAAAAACAAGAAAGAAAAAAAAGGGAGGAGGAGGAGCGCGATCTCATGACCTTGAAACAGTTTCGCGCCATAGAGCGGACCCTGGAGGAGTTCTACCACATGGTCAAAATTCAAAAAGAGAGACCAACTCATGAGGACTAGAAAGATTCTGGTGCACGAGCCAGAGGACGTGAGCCGCGCAATAGATATACTTTTGGTGGAAAGGGTGGGGGATCTAAAATTCCTCTCTTGTAAACAGGCCTCCATTGAAAATGAGAACTCCCGGTTCTGGATGGAATTTCAAAACCAGCTCTAATAACTATTTCCACTCGAGAAAGAGAGTGATTCGTCTACTTTGTTAATAAGGTAACGGAATGAACATCAAGTACTTCGTAGGACGCCGCCGTTTGCTAAGATATGCTTCCACATTGTGAGCTTTAGTGCACAAGTCGTCGAATCCCTTAAAGGTTTGGGGCAGGAGTTTCGACAACAAGTCGTGCCTGAAGTTGTTCATGTACATCTTGAGGAGCTCTTGCTGAGTAAACTTCTAGAGACAGACAAAAAAAAGTAGGGGCTCGCCACCTTGCAATGAACTCCGTGACAGGTTCATTATCCCTTTACTTGGTCTTGAGTTCTTCGGCCAACCCTTCTTTCTTTGTGTGTTGCTGAATTGCTTCCTGAACTCTGAGACCCTTGCTTCCCAAGTCGGGATCGACTCTTTAGAGAGGTGGGCATACCATGTAAAGACGGGCCCCTCCAATGATTGTACGAAGAGCCTAAGGCACAGTGCCCCATTCAGCGCTACTGGCCCACATCTGGACAGGAAATGCGCTAGATGCTATTGCGGGTCTCCCGTTCCGTCGAACATTTAGAAGTCTGGTTGAGAGAATTTTGGCGTATATGGCGCGAATCTATCCAAGCCGGATAAGGTTTGGTGATCATGCGGTTATCCATCTCCTTTTCCTTGGCCTCTTTGACTTTTTTGTTACTAACTGATTCATTGTTGCGAGGAGGGTTAGGCTTATACCCCTAGTTGCTCTTGCTTTGTTCAGGGCCCCCTTACTCAACAAAGGGCCGGTCGCGATGGCATGTTTGGCAATTCCCTCTGCATCTTAGTCTGCAGGAGTGGATCTTCAGCCACCCAAGATGAAACTCAAAATTGAATCATTTGGGCACACAAGGTCAGCCACCTTGCCTGGACTGGAAAAAAGAGTAAGGAGTAAAATGGCTCGATCTGACTACAATGGGAAAGGGAGTGAAAGAACCGGAACTACCTTTTTGCCATACCTTAAATCCCATCTTTTATATGATTGGAGGTGGGGACATAGTCTCTTAATAGGCCAAGGAGCTCTCCTTTTTTTAGTGCATTTTCATCCCCCGAAGAGGGACGTCAACTTATTCTATACATAGACATTTTCATCCGGGTGATCTCAAGCTCTCCACTTTGTTATATACTTAACATTCTACGTTCAAATATCTCACTCAACTTGAAAAGCAAACATTTCATTGATTACGGCTGCTCCAGTTTGCTTAAGCGGTGTGATCTCTATCTCCTTCCGCGCCAATGACACTACTAAATGTGGGTGATCCAGGTCCCCCTTGAAGTATCAACTAATGGAGGATGAGTGACCCAAGGGCCATCAGAGTCACTGTCGTCTGAGTCTTGTCTAGTGACTTTGTCCTTCCCTTTTTCATCAGGATGATTCTTTGGGGAAGAGGACGGGCGGTTCTCGTTGAAAAGAACCCTTTTTTCTCGCAGAAGGAAATTTGAAACCGAAAGACTTTCTATCTCATATATCCAAAAATTGTTCACATTTTTTGAAAATGGTTCAGTAAATGACAGTTATGGTGAAAGGCGCTTTTTCAGGGGGAGGATGCAAAGCTGGGCAAAGTGAGTCCAAGGCAAGCAATGCAAAGCTAGACGAACCCAGATAAGGTCAAACGTACTCAAAGCAAGCATAAGTAATCATAGTCAGGGGGAGTATATGGGAGGAAGCCAGCTTTGCATCGGATCACTAAGAAAAATATTTACTCACACATACTGCAATGTATTGTTGTCAACTTAAATAGTAGGACCTACCAGTAACAAGATGACTACTCCCTCCACCCCACCTGAGACTTAAAAGTGGACCATGGTGAAGACAAGTCAAGTATCTTATTTTATTGTGTCAGCACTTTATCTTCCTGAGGTGCTGCGGGAGTACCCATGAAAGTCTCAGCTCGACAGACTTTGGATGTAAAGAAAACCATTCATAAGTCACCAACTAGATTGGGTGAACACAGTCAGACACGGGTACTCAGCCACCTCTTCTTCCTCCAGCTCAGAATGTCCCTATTTAGGGACTTCGTTAATCCAGTGCTCCTGCAAGAGGCAAACAAAGAGCAGCAGAGGATGAAGGGGGATGTTAATGATTCTTAGAGCAAAGGAGGATAGGAAGAATGGATAGAAAGATAGTAGGTAGAGCGATTGGTAGAGACCTAGTGGAATAGACCCTTTACTCATGCCAGCGGAGGAAAGAAAAGAGGCCCCTAGGAGAGGAGAGAGTGATTCAGCTGCTAACAAGCGCATGTTTTTCATGAAATCAATGGTTATTCGGGAAACGTCTGTTGATGAGGAGGTTATACATAGTATAAAAAAGGAAACCAGGGGCAGATTCAATCTGGGCTCCGTTCGAAGAGATGAATATAGGTCCATCTCTCTCCCATGCTCCTTCCCATGAGCAACTCAGTTGGCTTCATGAACGAGAACGCTGATCACCCTCATGCGGGAAGATGAACATTGAAAGGGTAGCGACGGGATGTAGATGTTGATTTTGGAGGTCACGTACTTTAGTGAGGATGCCATCTACACGATTAAGGCTTCTACTTTTCTTTGGTCCCAACATGACCGATCAAGCGTGACGATCGCAAAAGGTACGGCCAGAGAATTAATCTCCAAGTCAACAGCATGTCGGGCAAGTCAAAGGTGATCCTCCAATCTGGGGAGAATCGAGAGGAACCTAAGTGATGTCGATGAGTGATACGAACAAACGGGCTCCCTTAGTCATGTTCAGGACCAAAGATTCTTAATACGTCATCTGAAAGACCTAGGAAATTAGACAGTAGGGAACCAGAGCCAAGAGCTAAACATATGCATAGGTGTACCCTCAACTCTTGCGTTGACGTGAGGGTATTTGGGAATCATAGAGGGCGAAATACCAACAGAACCCTAAAGGTGAGGTGGTCAGTCCTACTCCCTCGAGTGCCTTTGCAGTTAGCAGTGAAAAGAGAGTTTTTCCTCTACAGTGACGGTACGAAATCAATCGGTGACTAGGAAATGAATTATTTGACCGGTCAGTTCGATTGCTAAACATCATAGGAGAAAAGGGCAGCGAAGGCTACGCTACGATCCGAGATTCATCACGGTCACCTAAGGGTAGGCACGTAGGGTAAATATCAAATAAAAAGTTGCGTGTGGATCCCATCTAGAGCTCATTCCTACTTACTCTATTATAATAGTTGCAGCTACTTGGCCTATTGGGAGCTTTCAGAAGTAACTTTGCAGGTCTAGACCGTAGGAAGAGGGAAGAAGGCGGGAGAATACCTTATTTAGATGGATTGGTAGCGCAGGTGGCCCTGACGAATGGAGTTCGGGTATTGCTCTCACTTACACGAAATGAGGGGGGTCACAGACTCATCACTTTGGCAGTTTACGGTGGGGCACTAGCCGCCAAAAACGGCTTGTCCGTAGATGCTAAGAACGCATTTAGAAATCCACTTAAGGCAACTTAGAAGGTTACTCAGGTCGTCCAGGTTGTCACCCTTCTCTATTCAATTCAACCATAAGGTATAGTTTTTATGATTGATCCTCGCATGACTAGTTGCTTATTGGCATCGGCAGATGAACAAAGGAGCCATTGAAAGGTGACTGAAACACCAGAACGGCTACTACCCGAGCTAATGATAGAGGCAAGAACACTTTCCAGCCAAGTCCCATTAATTGATCATAACGATATCGTGGAAATGCTGCACGGACCCATATATAGAGAAAGGGAAATAGAATCACATTGATACTAAACCAGATCGACCCCGAGATCTTCTTGAAAATGGGAAGATCTAGGATAGGCGGCCAACCTCCTGGAGAGAGCGATGTGCATGGACCAGGTAAGTAGGGATGCAACTCCATGGATCGCTCGTTGGGCCTGATAGGTAGTGGTATCACACCCTTCTCAAAAGAACCGTACATGACACTCTCGCGTCATACAGCTTCATCCCGGCATCAGGACCTCCCTTTTCCTTTGACCAACGGGTCCTCGAACCAACCTGTCCTCCCTCTCTATTCTTTGGTAAGCGTTTTCTTTTCATTCATTGATTGATTCAAATACTTGTAGCTTGCTTCCAAGTCCAACCAAGCGCTAGCGGTAGAAGTTAGTCGCCAGAAGCGAACTTCCGGGCCGGGAAGGAGCCAAAAAAGGTAAGCCCCCCTGCAATATTTCTAAAGCAAGAAAAGGCCCCTTACTATAAATAGGCTAAGGTATCTTTACTAATATTATAGAAGGCTTATCTTTCTCAAAGTCAAGTTTCTCATTTCTTGCTTTAGAAAGATTGCAGGGTGTTTAGGCTTGACTAAGAGAATATATAGGGCTTTTCTCGTTTAGTATTGCTTTGGCTTCGCCGTCCGTATCTTACTGGCATGCGAACTACCGCACCTAAAAGAAAATGAATGAAGGAATAAGGCATTAGCATTAGAAAGACTACAAAGGCATTCCAGACTGACTACAAGACTAGGACTACAATACAAGTCATGAGCGATAGCGAAGCCAAGCCAGATAGGCTTTTTTATGTCGAAAGCCCCAAAATTAGCTATCTTATAGTAGACAACTAACGCAAGCCTACTCAACTAATCTCATAAGTAAACGCATGTTCGCATCATAACTAGTAGAAAAAATAATTACTAGACTAGTAGTTGAGTGCGACTTCTTGTTTGGATCTTGACCAGGTCTGAGCTTCCCAAGCTCTATGATGTTGGGGAACTCCGTAAGAGTCTTACCACCTTCTTGATTTACTATATTTTGGTCTTTGGAGTACTTTGGGTTTATATTCCGCGCCGAGGATTTGTGCTTATGGGATATGGTGAATATTGCAGACCAGCGAATCTGGTGGTCGACAATCGTTCAGACTTGGTAAAGGTTGTTTTAGCACCTATAGTAGGACAAAAGACTTATTGCAATGCTCGCGGACCAATTTATGATGTCTCTGTCGCTCATATTCATCAAGGAGGCCACGTGGATTGGCCAGGGTCTTCTTCGGCTAATGAGACCTCAAACCTGAAGCCTTCAGAGTATCTTTTTGATAGGTGCCTGGAATGTGCTGCTGATAGATCTTGCCCAGTGTCCTCCTCCTTCCCCCGCCGCCTTCCGACCCGTGGGAGTATACAATGACAACTTTCAGACACTCATGCCCGATCGTGAAACTGCCTGTTGAACGTCTGATGGTGCGTTGCTACGACCTGAGCTATGCAACAATGAGATCCCCTTTGATCCTTGCTGGATGTGCTTGACGGTCCCCCATAATACGCTCACTTGGGAACTTCTTACTCCAGCTATTCCAAGAGTCTCCTCTAGTTGAACCCTATCCAGTATACTCCCTGTTTGGCTCATCCCCTTCGTTAGCTGTTTGATCAGGATACTCTTACCTAGGTTCCAAAAGTTGGAATGGATGGCGGAGCGTAGGTGGCAAGCAGTTATATGGATACAGTGCTTTACCTGTAGACACTTCTCCAGCTCTCGCAATAATTGTATGGGAGTCATCCTCGGAGGGACTTCCCGAATGACCGTACCAGGGAATTCTATCGTAGTCTGTGTAGCTCATGTTTCTGTTCCTGCAAAGCCTACCAAAAGGTTCAGGCCGAATTGTAGGAAGTGGGCGATACATTTTTGTATTTCTATGAGAAGCTCTACGACACCCACGATTCCTAGTAGTAAGTCATCGGCATATCGCGCGTAACAAATCCTTATTAAGTAATGGGTTTTTAAAGGGGCCAGCTTATGGGCCAAGCGTCTCTCTGACATGATAACTAGTATCGCCTCCCCGCCCAGCTCTATCAACAGGCCTTTTCTTTCACAATACTTAAGAAGGTCTCTACTGGCCCAATTATTATTACAGCATTCTCTACCGAAGAAACTAGCTTTTAGGGTCAACCTGGTGGCTTCTATGAGGAAGGCAGGGTAAAGGAGGCTCGAGGGCTTGTTCAGGAAGGTGGCAAGGGTCGACGAAGGGGGGAAAAGAAAGGCATTTTCCTGTCCCCCCTAAGCCGAGGGGTGCTTGTGGGGGGTGTGCCACGAAGAAACAAGGGAATGAAAGGCTATTTTACGTTGGAAGCTCTTTACCCTCCCTATAATGAAGGCTCTGTTGTCTTGGGGAGGGTTGAAGCTTGCTTCTTCTCCTGAGTTTTCTTGGTCATCAATACAACATGTCCTTAATAGAACCAATCTGATTCTCTGAACAATCAGAATTTCGTACTTCTGTCGGATCCTCCCTATCTTCTGATTGAGCTTGTGTAGGTAGATGTTACCTAGTAGGGACGACAGTAGTACACTGTATGGGACGGAGTAGTAAGGGCCATTTTCACCTCCTACGAGTCATCCGACGGAAAAGACTTTCTGAATGGAGTAAAAGAACTTGGGATCGTCGATCTCTTCCTTAAAGATTGAGATGATTCGATGTCGGTCGATGGTCTAAAAACACTTCCTGATGTCGAATTCCAAAAACCAGCGAGAGGTTCCCTATCTTCTTTGATCCGTCTTAGGGCCGAGTGGCGGCCTCGACCCGAGCGGAAGTGCGATGTGTCTGGAAACTCGGGATCGTAAATGGATTCGAGTACCATTATGATCACCTATTTCATGATCTTTTCTATAGGTAGAAGAACTACTGTGAGCGGTCTAAACTTCGACCCTTATTTCTTTCTTCATATTGTAAAGGGGAACAAAGCCCATTTTTTGCTCCCTCTATTGATAGATCAAGGACCCTCATGTCGTCATTTCAGTGACTCATAGGGCTTCCCTCAGCTCAGTCTTTTTAGTTCATGAGAATGGTCGTGACCTCTCCTAAGACCAGAATGATTATCCATGCCCGATGGGTGTACATCCATCCCTGAATGTCGTCGGGTACTGTTCACTTCCCCGCCATTCTTGTAACCGTCACCTGTAATCCGCGCAGGTGTGTCCACACCCCCCTGAGTGGACGAGAAAGAAATGATATTTATCAGAGCAACCCCCCAGGTTCTAAACCCAGGAGTCAACTTTCCCGTATGAGCATTCGATACATGTATCAGTCCGTGGAAGAGTGAAAGGGGCACCACTTCTGAGGATCTCCCCCTAATCTTAGATAGGTCGCCTGAGGGTTAACCACGGTTCATTGCTGTGCTTACACACTAGGCTACCCTTCTCTGAAAGCTCCACGGGACCACCTACCACTAGTCTTCGATCGGAGGGGTTTATTGCACAAAACGTCGGGACGCAGGTTCCCGAAGATGAAAGCCCAACGAATGTCAGATGCAAAGCCCCGCACCTCATTAAGATCATATTGGCATACTCTCCCAAAAAAGAGCAGACCCCACTGAAGATGAGAGTGAGGTACAACAAGGCCATTTCTGTCCACCGCCCTTCTCACAAAGCCGTACATGGATGTTACCGCTCATACAGCTCCCAGCCAGCAAGCAGTTAGCCTTCCTCTACAAAGAATGGAAGTGTGGATGAATCGACATCAAATAGAGGAATTAGGTTTTGATTTTCAGCAAGAACATGATAAGAGCATCCCTTTCACAAAAACCAACGGATCCCTCATCCTATCCTGCCACTTCAGCACCTTGTGATCTTCTCAAAGATCATTACCCGTCCTCTCCGTCAATGTTTTTGTAGATTTAGAAAATTCCATGGTGGATCAGGACGAGAATGAATTCAAGAATGTAGGACATACTCATCCTGGAGCTTCTCCTCTCCTCTGGGGAGGGGTTTTTATAGATAAAAAGGTGAGTCAAGGGTAGCCCCCCGCTTGACCGATTTCTCAGAATCGGAGGAAGATCTCTCATCTGATGACCCTGAACAAGAAGGTGTTGCTCTCGATGTGAGATTAGCAGTAAAAGAAAGAAGAAGAATTAGATGCCCAGAGCTGCAGCCCCCGGATAAGCCTTAGAAAAACACGCACACAACGGACAGGACACAAACAAAAGAAAGAAGAAAAGGGCCATGATGATGATCCTATGTTCGTTTTTGCCCTGCCCTGATGATGCGCTCCAAGCTCGCGGAGCTACATACCAGAAAAAGAAAAAGAATCTCTCTATGACTTTGAGAAAAGAATCGTTGGTTTGACCGATGGACTACGTGGGAAATACGAGATCTAGGCAAGCCAGCCGTTACATGTTCTCCCATTTCCCTTGAACGATAAAAGTACTATTTATCTTCTCTATGGTCAATCAATAGGTCCGCGGATCTCTTCTTCTATACGATAAATTGTCATCTCGTAGCACCACCACGACACCGATTCTCATGATTTTTCCAAGCCCTCATGCTGTGACTTCGACTTTGAGTATAATGAATGAGTGGAAAGATCTTTATAGAAGTCCCTGTCCGATCCAACCAAAGAGCTAGTATCTAAAAAATATAGCTTTTTTTTAGATAAGGGGTAGAACAGCGAGTTTTTTCAGAAAAGACTGGTTGCCCCCTATCCAAATACCGCGAGTGACTAAGCGTGAGATGAGCCATAACATAAGGGGAGAATCTACTCTTCGTAGACCATAGATATCTTCTTTTTTTGGCATATTTGCATCAGACTTAGCCCGTACTAGTAAGAAGGTGTTCCCGAAAGGGGATGAAACCTGTCTAAGATCCTGTGTGCCGACTTAGTAGCGCATAAACAGAACACGTAGCCTAAGTAGAACTCAATATTCAACCAACCTATGATCCATTTATTTAATCAACTGACTATCAATAAACCATGTGTTAGGTTCTCGTTGCGGGAGATCTTGGAACGTGCCTGTCGTATGAATGCGCATACAAATAGGGTCACTATTCACCTACTACTGAGTAAAGGCGGGAGTGGATTCTAGATTATATCAATCGGGTAGGCTCTGGGGTTCTGGGAATATATCTACAAATTATTCTTTGCAAGAGATTCTAGCTTTTTACTTTTCTTAAAAAAATAAAGGCTTTGACCTACTCCCTGAGCAGAGATGCATGCTTTATGTAGTGGGGTCATGTATACTCATCGGATGGCTTTTTTTTGGAGTAACGAGCAAATTCCATTGCATCAAAATCAATCAAGATCTATTGTTTAGTAAACTATTATACTTCTCGCATGCAGTATAAGAGTCTTGCTCATTTAAGGAAGATGGAGGAGGTATGTGTCCTCTCGGTCACCTTGACCAATCACAAATCAGCCCGAGTAACTGTCGCTTTGATCCGTTACACATCAGCTCGAAAGTACCCCTTTCCATTTTTAGGCCGCTGGCTGGGACAAAGCGGGGAAATATATTAAAATAAAATAATTTGTGGATGGATTGACTACTAATGATACAGGTAAAGTAAAGGATTGCTTTGCTTTCCAAATAAAGGGATTCGCGCACTGACTCAAACAGGGGATTTTCCCCATAGGCCAAAAATAAAGCATTTTTCAGAACCTTTTTACAGGCCCGACCAAGAGAACGAAAGAGCTTTATTTAGAATTAGAGTAAGGGCACGCTAAGAAATTCCTTTTCTTGCAGTCACTGATCTTCGACCAATCAGTAAAGGGGTGCCTTAGGGTTGATTCCACCAGTGTCTGTTTAGGGTGGGGCGATGTCGAGTACCCATTCCATTAGAGGTCGTTCGAGCGCATGGGTGACTTTAGTGATAGGTTGAGAGATATCAATAATTGAACAAGCAAGTATGGTCATACTAGATGTAAAATGAAACTAAACTACACAACAATGGGCGGCCAAGAACAACTACGGTAGAGCAGTTTATGTATGAATGTCTCCCAGTGGACTTTCTTCTTTCTTTTACAAAAGATGAAGATTATTATCTCTCATGTTGGAGAGGTTCTTTGTGCCAAAGCCATTTATAAGCATAGGATAAAACAGGGAAGAGATTTTCGAGTACGGGAAACTGACTTCGATGTCGCTACAAGCCCACGGTGGAGCACTCTTATTTGTCCAATTCCGTCTTACCTCTCTTCAAAAATTAGATCTCGTGGTCGATTCGATTGAGACTTTCTTAGATATATTCTATTTCATTGGCTGGCCGGGGCCGGTTGAGCTAAATCCAACCAACTGCTACTCATTTAGGGGCTGATGCTCGAGGAGAACGCTGCTTCCTATGTCTTTTTTTATTTATTAGTCGGCTTCGTCGGTATCTGATTCCTCTCTTTCTGGTTCATCGGTTGATGCGCCATGCTTCAATTGATTATTCTGCTTTCTCTTCTCGCACTATTGTTATCTTTGCTTAGCATATGAGTAAGGCATATGAGTAAGGCAAGGCCTCACCAATTATTGAAGAGTACCGACTGTGTGTGCTGAATTTCTTGCTTATGGTCTTGTTAACCACGCAGAATAAGACAGTTTCTTTTTTCCACCATCAATTGACAAGAATTTCTCCTTTCAACCTGGTGTGGTGTCGCTAATGCCAAGCGATATACAGTACTCTCCATTGAGTGAGAGTTTGAGCCGTAAACAAAGACCTCGGTTGAATATGTTTGTTACTGATCGAACAAATAGATAGGTATAAGATTAAGAAGTGCTTCCCCTGCGTTCTCGTTCACTATATCGAACAAGGTCGGGGGGTTTAGAACATAGAAGCTTGGGTGGGCAGGTGATGGCAGGCAGGCCTACTATATTTCTTGTTCATCCAGTCATTAGTCATTAATAACATATGAGAATAAAATCTATCATATTCATACCTTCCGTTGGTGACCCAGATCTTGCTTGGGTTTGTCGCTTACACTGCCAAGTGGATTTGGCTCAGAGAGATCTAGATCGAAGGAAGTCTCCAATGAGTAAAGTCAAAGTAAATAACAATAATCAAAGATCGATGCCACGCACGAGGGACAGTGGGAAATCCTGCAGCTAGTGGAGAAATAGGGATAATAGACACATATACCATATACATTGGGCGGAATGATGAAGAGAGTTAGGAGGGGGGAAAGATATGATGAAAGAAAGGCACGAGAATGCCCTTTTGAGACCAGTTAATTGAATATGGCGACCCGAGCTTCAACGATCGAAGTGAGTACATGAAATGGAACGAGAACCTGGTGGCCCTTTACAACCACGATAAACGGCTTTCTTGGAGCACGTTATGTAATTATTCATTCTTTTTATGATGGTGGACCAAGAAGCTATAGGGATTAATTGGCTAACAGCCTTTCTGAGAAAGAAGGTGAGTGGAGTGATGGCGACGTAGAAGAGCCCAGCTATAAGAGTTAGGTCTGATAATAAGAAGACGTGAGCATCTATATAATGACTGCGTTGGAGAGAGGTGAGCAGAGTGAGGACGACGACGATCTTCGATCGCCTTATCTACCATACGAGATAATAGACATCTTTCTTACTCACTGCCGATCGCCTTATCTACCATTTGATATATTCTATTAGTAGTCTGTCTTACTAACCTTCTCGTACGTCTGTACTAATAGATGTTATTAGAGCCCCCTGTTGATTAAGCAAAGGCCGTGAGGGTGAGAGCTGGATCGTTCTCTTGCCTCACACCCTTCCCCACCTCATTCTAAAGTCGACTATTTTGTTTTCCCCACCCGCCGACCATGCTGAAAGAGACCAGGAGCATACGTAATTGCATCGAAGGACCAAGTCATAGCCAAATAAATGGTACACCCAAAGCCGCCCATGGCTTATGAGGTAGATTCATTTGGCCAGGGGACTAGCCAATAATGTTGGGACAACCAACTTCTTCATTATCAGGCCGTGGATAGCTATCTCACACCCAAGAATTCCATTTCATTGCCACCAGCCCTATCTATAGTTCATTTTCCCGGATGGGCGGTCGATCTCACATAGCTATCTCTAGCTAGTAGATACAGCCTAACTAGCGACCAAAGGAGAGCAAAATGTGAATTGTTATCCATCCGCTAGGTCTTACTCATACTGAGTAGAACCCTAGCTCGCTATTTCATATTATCGTGGAGCGTCCTCTTAGATATTGCATATCCTGGCTCCGACTTACTCCACTCGCAGGTTTCGAGCTCCTTGGCTAGTTGTGTAAGAGCTTCATGGCTTATAGGCCCAGGTCACCTTAGTCTCGGCTCGGCTCATTCGTTTCGTATACTCCACTCGTCTGTGTAGGCTCAATTTAATAGTATCTTACAGTCATCATGCATCATACTATGATTCTGCTCGGACCCACCCTAAATGAAGGAAGGGCTCTTATATCATCTGGCGATGATCGGAGTGTTCTCTCGTTGCCTCGATCACTACAAGCAACCCAGATGAAAGATAGTCTACGGTTGGTTTTACTAATGAACTAGATGCCTGCCTCTTCCAGTCTTGAAGCAAGTGTGTAAAAATCTAATCGAAGGCTTGTTCTGGTAAATGGTATACAGTACAAACCATGCCTGCCTTGGTCCACTCAGTAATAGTGTTCTCAAATCCCAAGTAAAGTGTCACTCATCAAATACCACAACACAGGAAAAACTACTAGCAGATAGCTAGTAGTAGATCCTATTCCTTTCCTCAATGATGTGTTATCATTGGAGGATAACAATCCCTTGTTTAAAGATCGAAGAGACTAGAACAATAAAACAGTTACTCATAGTAGTAGCCGCTGCTTGTTTGAGCTGACTTGCTTATCTTGTTCCACAGTCCTACAATCAGGAAAGGACAGGAAGAGCCTGCTTTACACGCTTAAGCTTCGAGACAACTACAAAGATGGGTTCCATCTTCCTGGTTCCACGCATTTCCCACGATCTCAAGGAAATTGACATCCTTACTATTGTTTGTAATTAAAGTATTTGAATGGAATCTTCTGCCCATCAGACCGACCAGCGAAACTGAGAAGAATGGAAGAGCGATCTGACAGTTCCCTAGCTGAAAAATGGGCATTCCATTCCAGATAATGGAAATTCAGAAAAAGCTCTGCATTCCCCATGGCCCGATCAAGCTTGCATTGAATACGCCTAGGTCCTTCACTCCTATTGCTCCAAGTAAAAAAATCCCCACCAGCAGGAAGATCAATTAGACCTGCCTGGTTGATGCAATCGCCAAATTCCTCCATGGCAAAAAATCAAGGCTCGAGAGACCTATCTTTTCATTAAATGACTTGATGCTGTTAAAGTCTCCCATAGTTACCCAAGGGAGGGAACCATTCCCAGCAAGGGTTCAAAGACTGTTCCAAAGACCGTGTCTCTCCACCGGGCACGTACGCAAAAGTGATCCAGAAGTCTTGATTGAGTTGATAGGAATGGGCCTTGCAGTGGATGTGCTGCTTTGAGGGTCGATAAGTGCAGCATGAAGCCAAGCCATCGTTTGTTGGCTAGCGACCTTATCACGTAAGGCTTTGCTAGCCTTCTTTTTCTTTGATTTGAACCAGATTCATTTTTGTTTCCAAATCACCACCCGGTCGCAAAGTTAGAAGCTAATGAGGTCTATCTTATTCGGTCGAACAACCCTTTTTGGCATTTCCACCAGTTGCATTACTAGCATCATCGGTGTAGATAAAATGTCCACTTAAACCCTCCATTCCGATAGCTTATTGTTGTTCCAGTCAGCTTATGGGCCAAAGGCAGTCGATATAGATCAAGTTCCATTAATGGAATCAGTGGACTAATGATGTATGGACTTTCACAAATAGGCACTGAATATTAAACTCGGGTCAATCGACTGGAACACAGCACCATATGTAGCTCTAAAAAACCAATTGTGTGTTTGTTGCTGCACATGGAGATCCTGATGCGCCTATAGTGAGATCTTGTTGGGGAGGTCTGTCTTGGCGCCTTTCGATCCGGACCTTGACACAACTCTCTATTCCTCAAACATAGAGATTCGCTTGGAGTATCTCATAATGACCTTGATGTGTTTTACTTAAGAGGTTAATGAATCCTTTTGGCTAGCTTCTAACAACGATCAATCATATGGCGGCGTATATGCATATAATTCGGTATAGAAATGCTAGGCTAAAAAATGTGAGCATATCTTTTTTTGAGTAGCTGCAAGTGAGCCTGATTTTCTTAGTATTAGTAAAGTCTTGAACTAAATATAGGCCTTTAGGCTAATATATCAACGGAGAGTTTTTTGGGATAAAGGGAATAAGTAGTTGATCAAGAGAGATGCGAGAAGCAGGATGTATGTAATCTAACTAAGTGATGAGTGGGATCCGGCAAAAGAGGCGCATTTTACTATTGCACCAACCACCAGCGTCCATTATAGCACCTTCGCCCTACATAAGGGAATTGAGGTTTAGAACCCTTTTATATTCAAATGAGAAAATCCATCCGATGGTAAGGCAGACGTATCCATCCAATCCATACAATCATTCATTAAGAAATTGACGGGTGTGAAGACCGGGCAAGGTGATAGCCGACCCGATTTAACCTACATAAGATCGATTGGCAGAAACCCAGGAATAGTGGGACGAAAACTCTCTCTTTTATTAGAAAGTGCATAAACGCCTCTGATCTTCGACCTACGGTCTTTACGTGTCTTAGAAAGGTCTTCAACCTCCTTCTATACTGACTTCCTTCTCTAGCTTTCAAAAAGAGAAAGACAAGCGAAAATTGCCTTGTGTATAGTGATGACCAAGATCACCGGTCTAGTGCAGCTCGAGTTATAGGGTGATTCGGCGGATCGGTTATGAAGGCCTCATTCTTCCTTGTTTTCTTCCTAAAACCGTCCTCATTTGACTTTAAAAGTCCTGTCTAGGCAGCTTATTCGCCGCTCGGCGAATTGGTTGTTTTTGCCGACATATCGGTTAAAGTAGATTCTTCTTTTTTATCAATCAAAACCCCTTCCCAAACTGTACAAGCTTCTTCCAAATCATACGGCTTTCTGGATGTAGTTGATGATATCTATACATATAGATCTGATATATCTCGTATAATTCTTATATATATCGGAAAAAGAAGTACCACATGAGTGGATATATAGGAATTAAAATCTGTCGAATCACTCATGTTATGATCTTCTACATCCTAGGTCTTCCCCTTCCTTCATCTGGCTTATGTTCTTCATGTAGCATTCAGACCGAATGACTCTGAAATTACATCGATACTTCCACATATTATGGGTAACGTAAGAGACATCTCTCTTTTCCCCCCCTTAGAATTACCACTGCTTAGCTTTCAATTTACCTCTGACCATCAAATGAAATGTGAATAACTCATCCTCCTCTCTTTGAAACAAGGGGTGCTTCTGGTTCTGTCGGTGCTTGAAACAATTTTGTCTTCTCCATATTACTAGACTCTAGAGTCAATAATTTTATATGAGGAACTACTGAACTTAATCACTGGCTGCCGTTACTTTTCAGTTTTCTGTTGAGGTCTATCCTGTGGAGTTACTCAAATTGGATCAGTGATCGCTTTCTAGGTTTTGTCATAAACCTAATTGGTTACTTCCAATTACGTAAATTAATAGTTCAAACCGCACTCAAAGGTTGGGCATTTCCCATTTTTATAGGAACTTATGTACCAGAAATAATGGTATCTCCAATTATAGCCCCAATGGGATGTAAAATATATCTTTTCTCACCATCCCCATAGTGTATGAGACAAATGTATGCATTTCGATTAGGGTGGTATTCTATGGTTACGATTCTACCATATATGTCTTTTTCATTCCGTCGAAAATATATTTTACAGTATAGACGCTTATGACCTCCCCCTCTATGCCCTGCGTAATGATTCCTCTGGCATTACGACCTTTACCACAATGATGCTGTCCATGGATCAAATTCTTTCGTGGATTGGACTTCACTTGACTGTTTACAGCTCTATTGCGTGTGCTCGGGGTAGAAGTTTTGTATAAATGTACCGCCATGCTCTTAAGTATTTTGATTTAAGTGCTTTTCTTTCTAAGAGGTGGAATAAAATAACTCATTTGAAGCGTAATGATCATACGTTTGTAATGCATTATATGTCCTATAATAGGTCCCATTCTTCTACCCTTTCTCGGGAGTCGATGATTATTCATAGCTATTACCTTGACACCAAAGAAGAGTTCGACCCAATGCTTTATTTCTGTCCTAGTTGATCATGATTCGACATTATAAGTATATTGATTTTTTCCCAAAAACCGAAGACTTTTGTCTATAAATATTGCATACTTGATTCCCTATGAGTTCTAGTCTCAATAAGAATGCTAGTTCTTACTGTTCATATGTTATGATATGAATATACCACACTAATTCCTTATGTATGGATGATGAGATTCCATTGATACAGAGCCAATTCCAATAGACTTATTGGAGGATCCATTGGCGTGCATCCAGTAGGAATTAAACCTACGAATTCGCCAATTATGATTTGGGCGCTTTAACCATTCAGCCATGGATGCAAAGAGACTCAGCGAGTGAACTAGGTTTTGGTATTCCTTCTCGAGCTTCTATTTCTTCCATTAAAGGAGATTCGGGAAAAGATGGAATAGGAAGACGTGTTTCCAAAATGAAGAAGATACGGGTTGAGAATGGGTAGTTAGCAAAGTTAGACAAGATTGGAATGGGCATAAGAACATGTGTTGATGTACTAGATCTACTAATGCTCATAGGTTGATGTGATGTATTCCACCAATTGACTAAAAACTTGATTATTGGTATATCGATAGGAGTCGGTTCGATAGGAAGCTTTTGAAAATACAGTGCACCCAGGTAAATCAAGAACGAGATGAATACAGAGGTTAAACGAGCATCCCACACCCAAAAGGTTCCCCACATAGGTCTTCCCTGAAACCCCCAGTAACTAAAGTAAACAACGTAAAAAAAGCACCCATTTTTATACCTGTTACGGAAAAGCGCAGAAAAATGGGATGTTTTGTTAATGGGAACAGGAAAGTGTTTATAGCCGTAGCAATATAAAAAATAATACTCATCCGAGCCAGAGGAACATGTACGTATAGAATACGAGAATTTCCACCTTGTTGAAGATCTAGTGGTGCTACCCAAAGACTTAAATGAATAGTCATCGCTGTTAAGAACAACCGAGATCCAATGAGAATTTGCGCATAACTTCTAGTCTTTGACAAAAAAAAAGAAGGTTGTAATAACGAAAGAGACATGTGAGAATTTGGCCCTAGCTAGTGGAACAAGAAAGACATGCATCTATATTCAATACGCAATCAAAGGATTTCCCTTAACGAAGAATTCCCCTTGCTTTGGCTTTGTTTTCGCTCCGCTCGTGCGTGGCACTCCTTGCTCGCGGAGCGGCATACCGAAAAAAGAAAGGTTTTGGAAGAAAAAAAGTAGATTCCCTTTTGTGACCAAGAGCCCATCCTTGATCCAAGCCGACTTTTGCATTCCTTAGCTTGGTGCAAAAGGCTTCTCGTGGGTCCTTTTTCAAGCCCATCTCGAATACGATGTAGTAGGTGGCCGCCACTGCCTCATATTTAAATGTCGCTAGCTCTATCTTCCTACTTAAGGAATCCATGACCTGGTGGGTCTGTCAAAGCTTATACTCTAGCACCATATCAATCAAACTTGGCAAGTTTGTCTTGCTTGCCATCGTCCTTGTTTTGGCGTGACTTTCTTCTGGGTCAGGAAGTCACTCGTTGCCACATTATTCGTCTTGACCACAAATCGCTACCCGCCTCTACATTCTCAAGTAGTGCACTGTTGTTATCATCTCATTAAGCTTTCGGCTCTCATATGCTACTGGGTTACCTTATTGTACTAGCACACCGCCCATGGCATAGTTTGAAGCATCCGTGTGTACTTAAAATGGCTTAGTGTAATCTGGCAACTGCAATACGGTCCGATCAGTGAAGTGCCATGATCGGTCCGTACGTCCTTCTTTAGAAGATTTTTGAGTTGAGCAGCCCTCTTCGAGTAACTTACCATGAATCTTCGGTAATAGTTCACGAGCCCTAAAAATGAGATTAGCTCACTCACCTTGGTAGGTGCTTGCCACTCCTCGATGGCTCTGATGCCCATCCAATGCCCTAGGAATAGGATCTCCGTTTGTCCAAAGGAGCATTTCTTCGTCTTTACATAGAGGTTCTTCTTCCTTAATACCTTACAGTTCGGAGGTGGCGAACGTGGTCGTTTAACGAGTAGCTATAGCCCAAGAGAAAAGTATACCATCAGTCGTCTAAGTACGGGTGGAATAGCTCATTGTGGAGGGTGCAGAAGGTGGCAGGGGCATTGGTGAGTCCAAAAGGCATAAGCAAAGAAAATTCCCTTTTATTAGTAAGGTAGGTTGCTTGCTTGTCACACAGGTCATCTTTCGCTCGTCTCCTTCTGCGATACGCACTTGCTAGTAGCCCGCCCGTAGATCCAACTACGATCAGTCTCTCGCGCTTATTGATTAGCGTGAAGAAGTCTGCAATCAAAGTGGATGCTTGTTCTTGATGGTTAGGTTACCTTGTTGAGCGCCCTATAATCAATGCACAAGGCTACCGCTTTTCTGGAATAAAGAAAGTAAAAAGGGGCTCCCCAAGAAAGAGGGTTTGGTTCCAGGCTCCAACTCGATCTTGCGGTAGACTGCCCTTCTAGGGGGCACTTGGCAACTCACTCGTGGGGCATGATACCCCTTCCTCAAGTACTTGCTGCACTTCCTGAGAAAGAAGTCATCTTGGTATTAGATTCGCTCTTCTGTTAGCGTGAACATGAATTAGATTCTATTCGTCTTCTTAATTCTTAAGAGAAACCCCCACCCGAACCATTCTTAAGACCACCAAGCCCTCTCGAATGAGTTCTACTATAGAAGCTATCAACGTACACTGGGGGACAAATATTTCACTCACTGAGAAGTGAAAACCTGTTACTCGATCGTCCTGAAGATGGATGCGATGGGAAGTAGTGGAATTTGGAAGTGTTGCTGACTTAACATTTAGGTTTCGGCATAACAAAGCTTGCACTGGCTTTTTGTACTTACGCGCATAGCGCGCCATTGGTAATGATTCTACTACGGTGCCATAAATTCATAAACTGATCCTAAGTAATCATTGTTGTTCATTGGATTCCGGAGGAACTACTTCGTTAGGATTGGGAAATTGCTGCGATTCTTCCTGAATAGCCTGGATTCTCCCGTCGAGAGTCGCTTTGAAAGTCTTACCTAAACTCTTCCGACTGAATATGATAAACCTTATAAACAAAAAGCTACTATCATTTCTTCATTATAGATTGAGATCTTCTTCGAACTTAATGCACAAATAGATAGAATAGCAGCAAATAACATCTTTCTAGCTTGAACGATCAGGCTTTCAGTGGTGGCATAAAGATCCGTGAGTTCCGTCGAATTTTCCATCAAAGAATTTACTACCGTGTCTATATTGGTAGCAGGAGGGAGTGGAAGCTGCGGACGCGAAACAAAGAACTGGGTTTTCCCTGATTTCCCAATGCAATATATGGGAATTTCTTTTAGGGGGTGATGCATTGGGGGAATATTGAAGGTAAGTAATGATCTCTCCTAAGATGGCTTGAAACTTTGCGCGTTCCATTTTTCTTTTGCTATTATTCACTTAATGAAGAATTTGAAACGGTATTTTAGTCGGAACACTAGTCAAGAGTTTAGATCAGCTTTTCTGATCAAAGATTTGGGATAGAAAAAGAAAAAAACACAACCAGTGCTTAACCTTAGGAGTAGCTTCTTTCTTCTCTACGCTTTTTCGAAATTCCTCGAGTCAAAAGTGAGATTCCCCAAGTTAAGTCTGTCTTTTTCGGCATTTTCCCTTTGTTAGGTGCTGTCTTACAAATCAAAACTTTAGTTTGCACGTTGAATGTAATATCCCGACTCTTCGTAAATGAGTATTTTTGTAAAATTGATTTCAAAGATAAAGTGAATTTAAAATTTGATTTTAAAAAGTGATTATTTGTAATTTTGGTAAATAATTTTAATTTTATATGGTTTAGTTTAAATTTCAATTATTCAATTTTCAAAGAATTTTAAAATATATTATAAAATTTTTGCTCACTCACACCATATACTTATGTCTACCCTAGTATTACCCTAACCCTATTTTATCCTTGATCAAGCAATCTCAACCCTCAATTAAATTTCACTCACACTACATGCATATACACCTTAAAACAACCTTTAATCTGCAGCCAGCAGCTCTTCTCCGATCCTCTCCTCCCCCTCGCAGCCCTCTCCTCCACCTCGCAGCCTCTCCTCCCCCGCGCAGCCACCTGCAGCCAGCAGCTCTTCTCCTTCGTTGGTCTCTCTCTAATTGAATTTGGGTAATCTTCTCTTTCTTTCTTTAGTCTATTTCTCTCTCTGTTTTTGTCTCTTTCTCTCTTTCATCCTTGCTTCGTCTTCCTCTCCCTGTTTCTTCCCCTATCTGTTTTTCTCTTCTCTTTTCTACTGCTTCTCTGTAACCCTTTGATGCTTTCCCTCCCTCCCTCTATTTTTCTCTCTTAGCTATCCCCTTGCTCTTTCTTCATTCCCTCACTGTTTTTCTTTTCTTTCCCTCTATGTTTCTTTCTCCTTATCGTTCTCACTCTCTCTCGTTTTCTCTCTCTCTCTCTCTCTCTCTCTCTCTCTCTCACTCACTCTCTATGCATCCTTCTTCTTTCTTTCTCTCTCTCCCTTTGCTTCTACCATCACCGGTGGTTTATCACCGAGGCTCTTTTTTCCCTTCCCTCTGTTTCCCTTTCTCTCATCCTCTATTTTTCTCTCTCTATCTTTGTCTCTCTCTACTTCTCTCTATCTTTGTCTTTTTATGCTTCTCTCTTCATCCCTCTCTCCCATCCCCTCTCAGTTTCCCTCACTGTTTCTCTTCCCCTCTTTGTTTCTCTCTCCTTCTCATTTTCTCTCTCTATTTCCCCCTGTTTTGTCGCGCTTTCCGTTCTGCAACTGGGTCTTGCACCCAGTTGCTCTGTTCTGAACCGGTTCAACTCACTCAGACTGGTCTGAACCGGTCCATCAGATAAAATCGAACCGGATTAGTCTGAACCTTTTGGCCCGAAGCTTTATCTTTTGACTCTGGACCCGATATATTGTTTTCTGACCTCGTTCTGACCGTTTTTCACTATTTTAATTAAATCTATATTTTCTATTTTATGATATTAAAAATGAGTTTATATTATTTTATTTCAAAACAATTTAGTGATTATATTTTTTTGGGATTTCAGGTCATTAATTGTTCAATTCATTCTTCCGCTTCAGGTAAGTGGGCTTATATAATGATGTGACTCTCGTTGTTATAAATGTATATGCTTTGAGTGAAATAATATCGTAATGTGACCCATGTGTGATAAATAAATATGTTTGGGTAAATTGACTTATATAATGACGTGACTATGTTGTTAAAATTATATCATGTTTTTATTATCTGTTTAACCATTTTTCAATAATTATTATATTTGGTTAACATTTTGGTAATTGATTTATGTTCAGTTATTAATGTGATTATCATGAGATAAAAGTCAGAGTATGACTAATTTTGCGTAGTTTGTTATCATGTTTGATTCTGTTTTATGTATCAGTGTGCATTTTTTATGAATAATTTTTGTTATGCGTTGGATTCCGCAAGTTATGAAGTTAATTCATTCAAGTGGTAATTAAGCAAAATATGAACTTAAACATGATCTTTAGTTAACAAGGAATCATGACTGTTCACGTTATATTCTGTTAAACGGATGAGTGTCATCTGTTCATGCTTTCGTCACAAATAGGGTGTCATCTGTTCATGTTTTGGTCATTCATTGGGTGTCATCTATAAATGTTTTCCATCACTCATGAAGTGCCATCTGTTCACATTTTTTGTCACCTATGAGTACCATCTATTCTGTCGCACAATGAGTGTCATCTGTTTCGTCGCCCGATGTGTGCCATTTGTTTCGTCGTCCATTTCATCATAATGTGTTTGAGTTAACGTGTGATCAGTTCTGATTAAGTTGTTAACTAAAGGATATGACAAGCCAAGATATGATTAAGATTGTTAAATGATTTTGTTTGAGACACATGTTATCTGCGTGCTATGTTAAGCCATGTCATGATCAAGTACGTTACTTTATTTCATTTATGTTATATGTCAAGTTCAGTTATGTTATGTCATGATTGCATTTATAACATGTATATGCATGTTATTATGTGAGCTTGCTTATTGAGTATTTTAAAAATACTCATTCCCCCACAGTTATTTATGATGCAGGTGGTGATGACGAGTAGCATGAGTGGGAGACTACCATAACCTGTTAGATCAGAGAAATTTATGTTTTCAGTTATGATTTGATTTAAAACTTAGGAAAATGTTTTTTGTTAAACTTGGTTATTCAAGTAGTTTATTTTATGATATGATTTTCTACGAATTATGATGAGTTAAAGTTTCATGGGTTATGGATTTCAAGTTTTGACGTTATCTCATAATTTAATTCAGTTTTTGAGGTTTTATTAATTATGCATTTAAGACACTTTATCGCTTTTTCTATTTTATGATTAAGATTCCGATTATGGATAAGTTTAATGCTTCCGCTATTTAAGGTCAGGGTTTTTCCCATCATGGGTAAATTATGAATTTTCAATTTGGGAATTTTCTCAAAATTAGGGTTGGTTTCGAATTGGAGATTTCAAAATTGTGAAATTACACGTATGTTTAACCATTGGAGATCGGGGCATCACAGTTTGGTATTAGAGCAATGGTTTTAGATTCTGTAGACTTTTCATAGTGAAAAATATGGCATGTCACCTACTCGGCTCCTCCATCACCTTACAAGTCAGGTACGCATGATATGTATGTTTTAATTATTGATTCAGTATGACGTGCTTTAGTTTCAGTATAACGTGCTTGTTACGTATATGTTATATTTGTGCAATAAGATTAGGCTTTTGGTAAGTCTTGAATTTTGGTGGGTAGTAGAGTAATGGCTCCCCCTATGAGAAACAACAATCATGCACCGGTCGATCCTGCTACGAACCCTTCGGCAACCATGATCGAATTGTTTCAAACATTTTTGGAGCTATTGAGGCAGACAGCGATGACTCGCCCAGCTCAACTACATCAACCGCAACAGATGACAACGGTCAACGTGCAGCTGATCCACACCTTTAGGAGGCTGAACCCGCCCAAATTTGACGGTCTTTCGTCTGATCGATTATTAGCTGATGATTGGATTGCGAGATTGGAGAAAATCTTTCAGTTTATTATGTATTCTGAGATTCAAAAGGTTGTTTGTCTAACTTTTATGCTGACGCGGGAAGCTCAAAAATGGTGGGAGCTCACACAAAGAACTCATGATGTTGTGCATAATCTGGTGACTTGGAATCGGTTTAAGGAGCTATTTTTCGAGAAGTATTTTCCGATCACCGTCAGAGCAAGCAAGGAGGGCGAATTTCTTAGGCCGGTGCAAGGTAATAGGACTGTTGCTGATTATGAGAGGAAGTTCGAGGAATTATCTCGCTACGCCAAGCATTACATTGATAGCGAGATCAAGAAGGCTCACACATTTGAAAGGGGACTTCGTCCAGAGATAAAGGGTTCTGTGTCACTCCACAAGCATACCACTTACGCAGCGGTGGTTGAAGCAACGTTGTTGATGGAGCAGAACCTTCCACCAAGAGAGCTGCCACGGAATGATCGCTCGTCGCAAGAGAAAATGAAGCTTCATGATGACTATTTTGAACAACGAGATGCAAAGAAACAAGTTAGAGATTCTCATCCTATTTGCATCACTTGCAACAAAAGCCACGTCGGACAGTGTTATCGAAAGAATAATGCTTGCTTTAAATGTGGGAAAACTGGACATTATCTTAAGGATTGTCCGTTGAACAAACAAGGTCAGAACGATAGCACAACAATCAATATGAATAAAGGAAAGGCATTCGCTTTGACACATAAGGAAGCATGTGATTAAACTACAGTTTTTATTGGTATATTTTTTTGCTTTTGGGCATTCAATCTTCTCGTTGATTGATCATTGATTTTGTTTTGTTCATTTGTGTTTTGTGTTTTGTGTTTTACCGTTGATTAAGTTTTGGATTCTTTTTGGTTATTTCTAATGTTTTAAAAAAAAGGTGGCATCTTCCTTTCGAGGATGAACATTTTTAAGGATGGGAGAATGTAATATCTCATATCCCGACTCTTCGTAAATGTACATTTTTGTAAAATTGATTTCAAAGATAAAGTGAATTTAAAATTTGATTTTAAAATGTGATTATTTGTAATTTTGGTAAAATAATTTTAATTTTATATGGTTTAGTTTAAATTTCATTTATTCAATTTTAAAAGAATTTTAAAATATATTATAAAATTTTAGCTCACTCACACCATAAACTTATGTATACCCTAGTATTACCCTAACCCTATTTTATCCTTGATCAAGCAATCTTAACCCTCACTTGAATTTCACTTACGCTACATGCATATACACCCTAAAACAACCTTTAACCTATTATATATATATATATTCCTAAACAACAATTTCTTCTCTCGCAGCCCTCTCCTCCCCCTCGCAGCCTCTCCTCCCCCGCGCAGGCACCTGCAGCCAACAGCTCTTCTCCTTCGTTGGTCTCTCTCTAATTGAATTTGGGAAATCTTCTCTTTCTTTCTTTAATCTCTTTCTCTCTCTGTTTTTGCCTCTCTCTCTCTCTCTCTCTCGTCCTTGCTTCGTCTTCCTCTCACTGTTTCTTCCCCTCTCTGTTTTTCTCTTCACTTTTCTACTACTTCTCTGTAACCCTTTGTTGCTCTCCCTCCCTCTGTTTTTCTCTCTCAGCTATCCCCGTGCTCTTTCTTCATTTCCTTACTGTTTTTCTTTTCTTTCCCTCTCTGTTTCTTTCTCCTTCTCGTTCTCCCTCTCTATCTCTCTCTCATTTTCTCTCTCTCTGACTCTCTCTGCATCCTTCTTCTTCTTCTTCTCTCTCTCTCTCTCTCTCTCTCCCTTTGCTTCTTCCTTCACCGGTGGTTTATCAACGAGGCTCTTTTTCCCCTTCCCTCTGTTTCCCTTTCTCTTGTCCTCTATTTTTCTCTCTCTATCTCTGTCTCTCTCCCTGCTTCTCTCTATCTCTGTCTCTCTCTGCTTCTCTCTTCATCCCTCTCTCTCTTCCCCTCTTTATTTCTCTCTCCTTCTCATTTTCTCTCTCTCTCTTTTCCCCCTGTTTTGTCGCGCTTTCTGTTCTGCAACTTGGTCTTGCACCCAGTTGCTCTGTTCTGAACCGGTTCATCGAATAAAATCGAACCGGACTGGTCTGAACCTTTTGACCCATAGCTTTATCTTTTGACTCTGGACCCGATATATTATTTTCCGACCTCGTTCTGACCATTTTGCACTATTTTAATTAAATCTATATTTTCTATTTTATGATATTAAAAATGTGTTTATATTATTTTATTTCAAAACAATTTAGTGATTTTTTTTTGGGATTTCAGGTCATTAATTGTTCAATTCATTCTTCCGCTTCAGGTAAGTGGGCTTATATAATGATGTAACTCCCGTTGTTATAAATGTATATGCTTTGTGTAAGTGAAATTATATCGTAACGTGACCCATGTGTGATAAATAAATATGTTTGGATAAATTAACTTATATAATGATGTGACTCTGTTGTTATAATTGTATCATGTATTTATTATCTGTTTAACTATTTTTTGATAATTATTATATTTGGTTAACATTTTGGTAATTGATTTCTGTTCAGTTATTAATGTGATTATCATGAGATAAATGTCTGAGTATGATTGATTTTGCGTAGTATGTTATCATGTTTGATTCTGTTTTATGTGTCAGTATGCATTATATGATTATTTTTTGTCATACGTTGGATTCTGTAAGTTATGAGGTTAATTCATTCAAGTGGTAATTAAGCAAGATATGAACTTAAGCATGATCTTTAGTTTATAAGAAATCAGGACTGTTCACGTTATGTTCTGTTCAACGGATGGGTGTCATCTGTTCATGCTTTTGTCACAGATAGGGTATCATCTATTCATCTTTTGGTCATTCATTGGGTGTGATCTGTAAATATTTTCCGTCACTCATGAGGTGCCATCTGTTCACGTTTTTCATCACCTATGAGTGCCATCTGTTCTGTCACCCAATGAGTGTCATCTGTTTTGTCGCCTGATGTGTGCCATCTGTTTCATCATCCAATTCATCATGATGTGTTTCAGGTAACGTGTGATCAGTTGTGATTAGGTTGTTACCTAAAGGATATGACAAGCCAAGATATGATTAAGATTGTTAAATGATTCTGTTTGAGACACGTGTTATCTGCGTGTTATGTTAAGCCATGTCATGATCAAGTATGTTACTTTATTTCATTTATGTTATATGTCAAGTTCAGTTATGTTATGTCATGATTGTATTTATGACATGTGGATGCTTGCTATTATGTGAGTTTGTTTACTGGGTATTTTAAAATACTCATTCCCCCACAGTTATTTATGATGCAGGTGGTGATGACGAGTAGCATGAGGGGGAGACCGCCATAACCTGTTAGATCAGAGAAATTTATGTTTTCAGTTATGATTTGATTTAAAACTTAGGAAAACGTTTTTTGTTTAACTTTGTTATTCAACTAGTTTATTTTACGATATGATTTTCTACGAATTATGATGAGTGAAAGTTTCATGGGTTATGGATTTCAAGTTTTGACGTTATCTCAAAATTTAATTCAGTTTTTGAAGGTTTTATTAATTATACATTTAAGACACTTTATCGCTTCCGTTATTTTATGATTAAGATTCCGATCGGGGATAAGTTTAATATTTCCACTATTTAAGGTGAGGGTTTTTCCCATCATGGGTAAATTATGAATTTTCAATTTGGGAATTTTCTCAAAATTAGGGTTGGTTTCGAATTGGAGATTTCAAAATTATGAAATTACACGTATGTTTAACCCTCGGGGATCAGGGTGTCACATTGAAGGTCTGGCAAGACATCGTCTGCATTACAACAACATGAGTAAAGCACAAAATATTGAATTTCCCTGGGAAAAAGCACTTCGAACTCAAAGGAGGCAAGATGTTTATCTTTCATACATTGAATAGCAGTATCAAGGGCCAGGTTAAGCTTTCGTTTAAATCTATTGATGGGCGCCCTCATCTGCAAGATTCCATCTAAGTTAATAGAGACCAGTACCCCTCAAACCAAGGTTTGGCATGGCTTGCTAATTCCTCGAATGAGTTCCAAGCTTGTTGCCTCGAGTTTCAGCTCGGTTAAGGTTTCTTGAAAGAGTAGCTAAGAAGTTTGACCTTTTTGGAGTCTTCCTTTTCCCCTTTCTTTATAGCGAACAACATGTCATCGGCGTAGCACTCATATCGAAGCCTCTCCTCTGTTTTCATATAGTCCCGAAGCTTGACATCAACCTGATGCATAAAAATGTTCATTAATGTGAGGGATTATAAGAAAACAGGAGGAGACTACTAATGATACATGTAAAGTATAGGATTTCTTTGCTTTCTAAATAAAGGGATTCTCGCACTGAGTCAAGCAGAGGATTTGCTCTATAGGCCAAAAAGAAATCATTTTTGAGAAACTATTTCCACGCCTGACTAAGAGCGTGAAAGAGCTTTATTTAGAATTAGAGTAAGGGCACGCTAAGACATCCCTTTTCTTGCAGTCACCGATCTTCGACCAATCAATAAAGGGGTGCCTTAGGGTTGATTCCACCAGTGTCTGTTTAGGGTGGGGCGGTCATGAGTACCCATTCCATTAAAGGTCGTTCGAGGGCATGGGTGACTTCAGCGACAGGTTGAGAGATATCAATAATTGAACAAGCAAGTATGGTCGTACCAGATGTAAAGAGATTTTGCTTAAGGCGGTGGGGTTCGCCCTTCCCGCATATACAATGAGATGTTTTAAATTTCCAGTTTCCCTAATATGGGAATTAGAAGGAGTTATGGCCAGATTTTGGTGGGGCTCAACTGACTCAAGTAAGAAAATTCATTGGATCTCGTGGGACAATCTCACTAAGCTCAGAGAGGCTGGCGGATTAAATTTCAGAGATCTCGCATGAATAAAGCTCTTTTGGCATAAAATTGTTGGCGCATACTGCCTCAACCCTCTTGCCTTTTAGTTCATGTTCTGTCTCAGAAATATTATTATAAATCAGATTTCCTTCGGATTAAGTGCCAAAACAGGGTCTCATGGGGTTGGCAAAGCCTTTGTTGGGCCAACAGCTGGTTGAGAGAAAGGTGTTTTATGGAAGATATGCAACGAGATATCTATTAAGGTGTGGCTTGATCCTTGGGTACTCCACCAAAGGGATCGGCCACCATAGTAAGGGACTTAATGTCATCTAAATGTAGGGGTTAGGATGAGGCTAAGGTTCTTTCCACTTTCAACATCGCAGAATCTTCTCTCATTCTTAGTATCCCTCTCACCATTCTTTCAGAAAATGACTCCTTCTGGTGGGCATATCATAAACAAGCAATTTTTCCGGTTGCGTTTAGCTATCAATTAGCTAGACATCTCCTTGAATTGCAGATGGCCGGCTCATCTGTTGGAGGGTATAAGGGGAGGTGCAAATCTGATACTTTTGTATGTGTCTCCTTATGGAAACTAGACATAACCCCAAAAACTCAATTTTTCTTATGGCCCTGCCTAAAAGGTTGCCTACCAACAAAAGACGTGTTGTTGAATAGAAAATGTAAAATCAATTCGCTCACATACCACTTTACAGCACCTGCGATGAATCTATAGTCCATCTCTTCTTCTCTTGTCTGTTCTCGAAGGCGTTTTGGTTTGCCTCAGATCTCCAGCTTTCCTCCTCCAGTTTCAACGGTTCTGATTTTTTTGAAATATGGAAGAAAATGTTTTTCGAATTCTCTAGATTTTCAAAAAAATGAAATTTTCTTAGAGCTATTACTTATGGTCTTTAAAGAATATGGAATGTAAAAATGAGTGCATTTTTAGAGGCTCTAATCTAGTTCCATCGGAAGCGATAAAACTGTGGAATATCAATATAAATGAATACATAGTAGCCAAAGAAACTAGTAAGAATAGCTCTTCATTGCTAAACTCTCACTCTTTTGGTAATACAAGGAAGAGGGGAACTATAAAAAATGTTGGATTGTAGGGGTGCTTTTGGTTGGAGTACTCCAATCACACTAAGCTTTATAATTAATGCTAATTACACTAAGCTTTACAATCCTGAAAGACTGGTTGGGGGTTGGATTAGCAGAGGCAGTCAAGGGGAATTTTCGACTGGTGGATGGGTAAATTTGAAGTTAATAGATACTCCTTTGGAAGTCATTTGTGCCGCGTTTGTGGAAGGTCTTAAAGCCATGAAAGCTTTATTCTTGCTTAACATTAAGCTAGAATTCTCCCTTTCTAGTTTATAATCGTTGCTTCTTAGAAGAGCATCACAATACAAGCCTGTGGATATGTTTTTGTTGAGCTACATGATGTGATTTCTGCTTCTTGTAGTTTAGTTAATGACTCTGATAATTGTACTGCTCTTGTGATGGCATCTAAGGCTAAGATAAGTTGTTATAGTTGGGATTTGGGCTCAAGCTCTCTCAGTTGGTTACTACCTTATTTTGCTAAACATGTAAACTTTTCTTGATGTAATAAATGATTTATTCTTTGTAATATATATATATATATGTTATTGCTTACACAATGTCCAAGAATGAATTTCTACTATAATAAATCTATAATAATGGCTTTTTGTTGTAATTCTGTTTGTTCACAGACAAATTTCATATTTCTTATAATTTATTGTTGGATTGGTCTTAACTGCCAATAACATTAGTTTCATATCATACTTTCACGAATAAACATCATTAGAAAAATATATACTTTACTCACTATCTTGATTTGTCTGATCTTTTATTTTTGACTCAAAATTGCGTTGCGGCGGATAAACCCTGTTACACTTGTAGTTCTTTGAATGAACTTCAATTTTATATCTTATGGGCAACGTGGTTCCACCTGAGTCCAAAGTTATACCATTTGGAAGTTGACCTGCGCGTCCCATGATTCGCCTTTTCTAAAAATTCTAAAGTTGCATTGTCCGTGTTTTGTTTTTTCTCAAAACTAGGCTGCGACAAATAAATCTTATCACACTTGTAGGTCTCTGAATAAGTTTCAATTTGATATATTATGGGTCATGTGGTTCCACCTGAGTATGCCCTCCGGAACTTGACCTGCGCGTGCCACGATCCGCCTGTTCCAGAAATTCTAAAGCTGCACCGTCAAAAGTTATACCCTCTGGAAGTTGACTTGCGCGTGCCATGATTTGCCTATTCCAAAAATTCTAAAGCTGCATCGTCCATTTTTTTACTTGATATTGGGTTATGCTCTCCAGGTAAACCCTGCCGCACTTGTAGGTTTCTTAATGAACTTCGATTTGATATCTTAGGAGCCACGTGGTTTCATCTGAGTCAAAAGTTATGCTCTCTAGAAGTTGACCTGCGTCAAACACGATCTGTCTATTCCAAGAATTCTAAAGCTGCACTGTCCATATTTTTTTTGGACTCGAAATCAAGCTGCAATAGGTAAACCATATCGCACTTGTAGGTCTCTGAATATTTCACGCTTGTAGGTCTCTAATTAAACTTCGATTTGATATCCTACGGAGCACGTGGTTCCACGCGTGAAATCATCAATAAAAATGACAACAAAGGCGATATCAGGGCATGTATGGGATAAATAAATCAGCCTGCCAACTAGTCTTTGAAACTGCTCCTTGTTCACCAGTCCTTCAGGTTTGGCATATTGTAACTTCAAGTTAGGCTCAATAGATGTCTCGACAACCTTACACCCATGTAGACCCGTTTCACCAAGTAAGTCTAGCATATATTTACATTGAGAGACAAAAATACCTTTCTTTAATCTAGAAAACTCCATTCCAAGGAAGTACTTCAAAGTACCTAAATCATTGATTTCAAAGTCATTGGAAAGTACTCTTTTAAGTCTCTCAAGTTCCAAACAATCGTCACTTGTCAAAATTATACCATCCACATAAACTATCAAAACAACAATTTTCCTTCATTAGAATGTTTATAGAACATGGTATGATCAACTTGACTCTGACAGTAACCATGATTCCTCACAACTTTCCGAAAGCGTTCAAACCATGCTCTAGGAGATTACTTAAGGCCATATAAGGATTTTTTCAGTTTACACACCTTATCAATACCAAGTTTACCTTCAAATCCTCGTGGTATGATAACTCCATAAACACTTCCTCTTCCAAGTCTCCATTCAAAATTTATTTTACATCGAACTCGTGTAAGGGCCATTTAAAACTTACAGCTAGAGAAAGAAGGATATAGATTGAGTTTACTTTGGTTACCGAAGCAAAAGTTTCTTGGTAGTCAATTTTGTAGGCCTGTGTAAACCCTTACTCCATAAGACTTTCCTTGTATCTCTCTATAATGCCGTCAACCTTGTATTTAATAGTAAACACTCATTTGCAACCTCCAATCTTCTTGTCCCTCGGTAAATCAAAACTACTAATTTACAATCTTAATGCTTCCTGAATGGTTCTTGGAATGAACATAATTTTAGAAGTAAATGCCTTATAATTATTAGAAAGTCTATGTCATGAGAGATATTTAGCAATTTGATGTTTGGTTCATGTTCATACTACTTTCCTAAGTGCTATAAGAACATCAAAGTCTAAGAAATCAGTGTTGGAATGTTCAACAGTGGAGGGAATAGAATCTGAAACTAAATGATTACCTGGTGTATTCAAAAGACCAACACTTAGAGATAATGATTGAACCTGTACCGGGATTGTAGAATGATCTTCACTATGATGCACATTTCGCTCTAGTATAAACTGGAAGCTCAAAGGTAGGATCATTTTTTATAGTATTTCTCCCATTTGTTTGTGGAACATTTATACTCTGCAAAGTCAGATCAGTATTCTCTGTGTTTTCGTTATTTATTTCAGAAAAAAATAGGTTAGGCAAGGGTACGTCTGTTTTCCATAACTAATATTATTTTCTCTTATTCTCCTCCTAAAGATATGTTTGCTTAAAATAAGGTTGATTTTCCAAGAAAGAGACATCCATGCTAATGTGGATCTTCCTAGTTTTCGGGTTATAACACTTATATCATCTTTTATTTGGAGCATATCCTATAAACACATACTTTTCCGCCCTAGGATCCAACTTAGACAGAGGATGACAAGGTATATGAACAAATGCAGTGCTGTCAAACACTTTTTATGGCAAATCTGAAATTAACCTAGTCTCAGGGAATGCTACTTTGGATATTTCAAAGGTGTTGTGTAACTTAAAACTCGAGTAGGCATCCTATCGATTAAATACGAGGCTGTCAAAATTACTTCTCCCCACAAATATTTTGGAACATGCATATAAAACATCATGGCCAACCTGCATAAAGTAAATGACGATTTTTTCTTTCGACAACATCATTTTGTTGAGGTGTATCACGAAATGTGGATTGATGTTGAATACCCTTTTTCATAAAAAAATTTCCTAAACATTGGTTGATATATTTTGTACCATTATCGCTACGTAAGATACTAATTTTTGTTTGAAATTGATTTTCAACCATATTGTAGAAAGTCTTGAATAATTTTTCCACCTCAAATTTTCAGTCATCAAATACACCCAACATAATCGAGTATGATCATCTATGAAAGTCAAACTATTTATACTCGGCAAAGTCAGATCAGTATTCTCTGTGTTTTCGTTATTTATTTTTGAAAAAAAAATAGGTTAGGCAAGGGTGCATATGTTTTCCAAAACTAATATTTCTCTCTTTTATTCTCCTCCTAAAGATATGTTTGCTTAAAATAAGGTTGATTTTCCAAGAAAGAGACATCCATGCTATTGTGGATGTTCCTAGTTTTCGGGTTATAACACTTATATCATCTTTTATTTGGAGCATACCCTATGAACACACACTTTTCCGCTCTAGGATCCAACTTAGACCGAGGATGACCAGGTATATGGACAAATGCAGTGTTGCCAAGCACTTTTTATGGCAAATCCGAAATTAACCTAGTCTCAGGGAATACTATTTTGGATACTTCAGAGGTGTTGTGTAACTTAAAACTCGAGTAGGCATCCTATCGATTAAATACGAGGCTGTCAAAATTGCTTCTCCCCATAGATATTTTGGAACATGCATATAAAACATCATGGCCAACCTACTTCAAGTAAATGACGATTTTTTCTTTCGACAATATCATTTTGTTGAGGTGTATCATGACATGTGGATTGATGTTGAATACATTTTTTCATAAAAAAATTCCTAAACATTGGTTGAAATATTCTGTATCATTATCACTATGTAAGATACTAATTTTTGTTTGAAATTGACTTTCAACCATATTGTAGAGATTCTTGAATAATTTTTCCACTTCAGATTTTTCAGTCATTAAATACACCCAACATAATCGAGTATGATCATCTATGAAAGTCAAAGTTTTTTTTTCTAGATAAAGTAGTGATTTTTTATGGTCCCCAAACATCACTATGAACCAAATAAAAAAGTTTTGGTGCACTATAAGGCTTTGAAACATAAGAAACTCGATGACTTTTTTATAAATGACAATTTTCACACTGAAAAGAAGAACAATCCATATTTTTAAATAAAGTAGGGAATAAATGTCTTAGATAAGGAAAACGAGAATGTCCTAATCTAAAATGCCAAAGCATAATTTGTTCATCAACAAAAGGTGAACTAGTACTACTACTCAAGCCTTGAGCTTGTTTATTCTTGAAGTTGTCATCAAAATAGTAAAGACCATCTATCAACCTAGCGCTGCCAATCATCATCCCCAAGCTCCGGTCCTCAAATTCACAGTGAGAATCAAAGAAGATAACAAGACAATTAGAATCTTTTGATAATTTACTCATAGACGGTTACAAGAAAGATTAGGGACATAAATGACATATTTCAAATCAATTCTTTCAGAGATTTTTATCAAACCCTCTCTTTCAATAGGTGATAAACTACCATATGCAATCCTAACTTTTAAATTACCATAACAAGGTGAATAAAATTTAAATAGGTGAGAAAGGCTGGTCATATGATCAGATGCACCAGAATCAATGATCCATGGTTGAAGAGCACTACTAGGAATACCAGATGCAGAGTTGGACCTTAGTAGTTTGAGAAGATGATCCATTTGTTCTTTGCTGAACAGACTTGTCTCAGCCTCATTAGAAGAGGGTCTTACACGGTTAGTTCTTTAACTGTTTGCTACTTTTCAAATTTGTGAGTTTCCCATGGATTTTCCAACAAGTTTCTCGAGTATGACCTGGTTTATTACAGTAATCGCACCATATTCGAGGCTTTTCATCTGAATCTTCATTGGTTGATATGTGCCCGGTTGGCAGTAGCATCAAAGGAGATAAGAGATGAATTCTCCATTGAACTAACAACCTACTTTTTACCCAGCATGACACTCCTATGACTTTTCTCCCTCCTAAATTTTGAAAATACTTCATTCATGGATGGAAGAGGCTGTCTGCCAACTATCTTTCCTTTCACTTCATCGAAATCTATATTAAACTAGCAAGAAGTTTGAAAATCTGGTTGCTCTCCACTATTTTCTCGTTATAATTACATTCATCATGGCTCTTCCATTCATAATCATTAAACATATCTAAGTCCTGCCATAGTCCTTTCAGGACATTGAAATACTTGGTTTCGCTGTCTTCTTGTCGAGGCTCACTGAACTGCAGTTGTATAGGTCAGATCTTCTTTCGTGGGGGTTTCTTTTCTCCAATCAGATATTCGATCTTCCCTCTTACTCGAATATACATTCGAATAGACTGAGACCAACGCAGAAAGTTATCTCCATTGAGCCGAACAGAACTAATCTGGACAAAATGGGTGTCTGAGTTGGTGATTTTAGTTATTATGTTTTTTGAGGTAGCAGCTTTGGTGGATTTATATGAAATGCAGACATGGTTTAGGGTTTGGTAAAGATTAATTTAAATAAAGGAGTAAGTCCAAGATTTTAGGGTTTGTTAACAACAACAACAACTCTATTTTGACATAAAAATAGAGTAGTAATAGGGACATAAATTTTTCTCATTTCAATAATGAACAAAAAAAATTAAACCTACTTTGATACCAAATTGGCGCAGAGAAAATGTGAAGAATCAAACTCTGTATGATTCTCTTCTTCTTAATTCATAAAAGTAATATTTACAAGACTCATATTTATAGACTATACAAGGAATAAATAAGGAATAAGACAACTAAATTAAAAGGATAGACATATCCTATTAGGAAGTTACAAATTGGGGAATCTTCTAGGATCAATATCTCAACAATATCTCCTAGGATCTTGGCAATATCTTAGCCAAATAATCGAAACTTTCCAACAAGTTTATATGTTTGATTGGTCTAAAACTAAATCAAACTGCTCAATGAACATCCCAAATCACTTCGGCGTTCAATTAAAGTTCAAAGTGTGAAAAATGAATCATGATCAGTAATATTCATACAACATTTAATCAGAGTTCAAAATGTGAACACCCCTAATCACTTCGGTGTTTAATCAGAGTTCGAAGTGTGAAAAATGAATCATTGATCGGTAATATTCAAACAACATTTAATCAGAGTTCAAAATGTGAGAAATGAATCATTGATCGGTAATATTCAATGAACACCCACAATCACTTCGATGTTTAATCAGAGTTCAAAGTGCGAAAGATGAATAATTGATCAGTAATATTTAAACAACGTTTAATCAAAGTTCAAAATGTGAAAAATGAGTCCTTGATCGGTAATATTCAAAACATGATAAAAGTTTGGGGTAAACTGAAATTTGCCTATTTTATTGGGTTTTGGCAAGAATGACCCTATTGTACAAATAATTAGCAAAAATTGCAAATAAAAATAGTAGCTGCAAATACACCCCATTAATTAATACTATGTACTGAATGAAATAACTAATAGCTTAATAACTATACAATAAGCTTTAAAAAAATTTAATTAAAAAGTATCAATATTACATATATAAAATACAATGATCATTCGTGTATCTAAAACATTAAAATAGATTATGCACTAACAATTATGTATTTTTATGCTTGCATAGAAAGACGGAAAAATTAGGTTTATAAGTCATATTTTTACTATTTTAGAAAATGGCTAAAAAATTTCCTATTTGCACAAATGACCAATTTTTCCTTCATCTTTTCTCCCTTCGTCTTCTCACTTCGTCTCTGTCTCTTTCTTCTCTCCCTTTATCTTCGTCTTCTCTTCTTCTTTCTTCTCTGCCCCTTTCTTCTTTCTTCTTCTCCATTCGTCTTCTCTCCCTTCTACGCTCTTTCCATTCGTGATCTATTTTTGAGTCTCGTGGTCTGTTTTTTTCTAGTTTGATGTGTTTTTATTTTTGATTTTCATGATTTTGTGAATTTCTCATTATTCGTTGTATGATTTTTTGATTTGATTTCTGAATTTATGAGATTTCAACGAGATCGAGGTAAAGAAGAGAAGGTGGGGGGTCTAATCGTGTGGAAAGCTTCGGCCATGGAAAGTTTTTTCAACCTTTGGCCATGGAAAGCTTTGGCCATGGAAAGCTTCGGCCATGCAGAAGCTCTCCAAGCCTATCCGTCATCTTGACGCTGGTTGGAGGGTCTGTCGGCCTGAGATTACTATTCGGCGATGATCGGGGGAACATCCGTGGAAGATCCGTTGGAGGGTCTGTCGGCCCGAAATCCCACATTGAACGGCGCGGTTCAACGTTTGCGACAGTTCTCGATAGGAGAGAGGGGTAAGGATAATCTTCATCTTTATATTTTTGTCTTTTTTATCATGCTTTGCCACTCTGATCTAACACATGTACAGTCTAGGTGTCGTAGGTTCCTGTCGTGGAAGTGTGTAAAAAGCCATTAGAACTGTTCGGCTTCTAAATCCATGAGCACCCATGTGCGTTCAGATGCCGGATTCACGTTGCTTGGCTTCGGAGCAGATAGGACTCACGTGCCTTCATGTTGGAGGTAATCATGGTTACTTTGTTTTATTTGTTCAATTGTTCTATATATGTCTGTTCTTTGACAATTTTTATTGTGTCTGGCTCTATATTTTCAAGTTCGTTTCCTCTTTGTATTTTGTTCATTATCTTTATTGTTTCTTCTTTCTGGAATTTCTATTCTCAATTTCTGATTAGTCTTATCGTCAAATAATCAGAAGTTTTAATTTTTTTTTATTTATTTAAAGAGTTTCTGATTTGTTCCATTTTGAGTTTCTGTCACCAATATAATGATTAAGATGGTTGTGAACGATGATTGCATCAATGTAGAAGGGGAAGGTACTCCCAATGTTATTGGTCTATTCAAAGGGAATTCTAAGGAAATCTGTTGTATGAGCAGATATGACTGTGACTTGGCAGATCTTCCTCTGATAATATTACAGCTGGTAGATGGCTTATATTTTTACTTTCTCATTTTCATTGTGAAGCAATAACAATTGCTAGACATCTACCTATATTGTTTAATTTGTATATAATGACCTTTCTTGTAATCAAACCTGCCTTTAACAAGTCTCAAGTCAAATACTTTTTTGGCTTCATGGTGAAGCTCTTCTGTTAGGAATTAAAGCAAGTTGAGATTCTCTCTCTGTCATTTCAGCTGGAGCAGGGTGAGGCACCTATCTTGGTCGCACATGTAGACCTAGAAGGCCCTCGAGGATGCATTTCGCGGTCGTTGATAATGGATGATAGTTTCAGTGCAAACAGAAACCTTCATTTGATATTTAAAAAGGTCCTTCTGAATACAAGAAGTTTCTTGGTTACTCATCTTTGGAGGTTCTATATTCAACATTGATGGATCTGGTTAGGTTGTGCAAGGGAGGTACTAGCTAACGATGATTTTTTTGTCTTGTATTTCCCACATTAAAGTTCTAATTATACTATGTTCTTTAGCGAAATTTGCAATTAAATATTTTACCTCTTTTTTATGTTTAGCTATACAATGGAGCGGCCTAGGTTCACTGACCATTTGGAGGCAATTAAGTTTATTTGCAAGGACTTATGGTCTGAGCTCTTCAAGAAGCAGATAGACAATTTGAAGACAAAACATAGAGTAAAATCCAGAACCTTAAAATGAAGAGTAACTTATTCTTTTTAAGTTCGCAACAGTAGGATCATATGTGATAATATGCCTTTTCATCCCTGCAGGGTACCTGCATATTGTAAGATAATCGGTTCCGCTAGCTCGCACACATGTCAATTGACCCATCACCTGATAGTGAATCACAAGATAACTTGGTCGGTGAAACGACAGCTTCTCAAGCGACGAGCATGTATCTTTATTTTCCATGTGGAATCATAAAGGGTGCTCTTTCGAACTTGGGGATTCCTTGTGTAGTTTCTGCTGATATTTCCAATCTTCGTGCATATAAGTACATCTATATCTAACTTGAATTCTTATTTCAGTATCATTTTGGTTTATTTCTGAAGCTACAAACTTCGTTGGTATTGTTAGTCCATTTTAGAATTACCTTATATATGATCAATTAGTTAGAATAGTAACAGAAATGGAAAGTGACATTATTGACCCTCGACCATTCACATATTTCTCACTTACAGCTACATCTCTGAGCTTATAATCGAAAGCACTAATAGTCCTTGTTTTAACTTCTATTAAAAATTTGAAGAAAATGAGACATTGTGACCTACATGTCGCCTCACTTGTGGGTTTTAGGTAACTAATCAATTTTCCACCCAAGCTCATTAGATTTCCCCTTTCGTATTATTTAGAATCTCTTTTGAGTTGTGAGGTTTGAACGGAGAGAAGTTGGGGATTGGTCTGAGGTAGGTTTCCTCGATTTGTAGTTGAAAATCGGGAATTATTGTATGGGCAATGCTAAAACTCAATATATCAGCATCAACGAGTATTATTCTAAATACGTGGTAGTTCAATTGTTGTCCCTCGAATGAGTTTTGCTTGATGTTGTCTATTTATTGACTCAAAAGACGGGTACTTTGAAGTTGTCCTCTACATGGGTGGCTAAAAAAAACCCAAAAGTTGTTTTACTGATTCATTGTTTATTTTCTTCATCGCTTTGTCCTTTATGTGCTATTCCTCATGATTTTTTCTATAATTAGTTTTAATGGTATACCATCTCCTTTGTTTGTTTTAGTTCTTTTATCTTAAATTCTATGTTGAAGAACAAGTTTTTTCTTCATTGATTCTTTATCTATTCTTTTAGTAGTTTCTGTGTAGTTATAATTGTTATTAATGATTTTAGAACTGCTTAATGGTTGTCTGATTTTTATCTATGTATTTTGATTCAGTTGCATATTCATTGATTTGATTTATTTTTTGGATTTTTTTTTCTTTTACTTCTTCTTTAGTGCTGCTCTGATATGATTTCCATTTAGTATTACCGCCTTATGTTTTGTGATTTATTTTCTTTCTCTTATTCAGTTGCACATTCATTGATTTGATTTGTTTTTTTGGATTTTTTCCTTTTACTTTTTTTTAGTTCTGCTCTTTGTGATTTGAAATTTTCTCATTCTCTGATATAATTTCCATTTTCTATTACTGTTTTATGTTCTGTGATTATTTTCCGTTAACTTTACTGATAAAGAAAGGAAAGTCATCATAGTTTCTTTATGTTATGTACATCTAATGTTAGCAGGTTTTGTTTTATATGCATTGATTTTCCCTTTATGATTGTTTTATTTTCAGGAGTTGATTCAGCTTGCTTAGCTTCACAGCAAATGGGTCTCCTGTGCATTCAGGTTCTCAGTCATATGCCTTCACGTTGGCTAGTGCATGTGCTTGTTGGAGGTAATGATAGTTGTTTTGTTTTATTTGTTCAATTATTCTATATATATATACATATGTGTGTGTGTGTGTGTGTTCTTTTACAGTGTATATTGTGTTTGACTGTCTGTATTTCAGGTTCATTTTCTCTTTGTATTTTATTCATTATGTTTATTGATTGATGTGTTTTTGTTGGTTAAAATTTTCTTATTATAGTATGTGTTGATTTATGGAATGCTACTGAATCAATTCAAATGTGATAAGTTAATTACATGCCTTAATTGTCCTACATCATCTTTAATTTTTGTGTTGCCGTTGTAATTTTTCCCAATTTTGGGTTGTTTGTTCATAATAGAAGAGGATTATTGTGTTTCGTAGTTCCTTCCTCCGATCTAGATACTCCCTTTTTTTGTCTTGTAGACTTCTAATTTTGCTTACTTAATTGATTGTTTCTTTGTCATTTTTGTATGTAAACTCGAAGTCAATACAATTGTATACAATTGCTAATAATGCTAAAGTAGTTTGCCTTTGTTTTCTTTCTTTTTTTCTTCCCTTTGTGGGGTGAAATTTCTGAACCTTAATCATGGTAATAGTGTGGGTTTTAGGTACTAATCAATTTTCCATTCAAGCTCATTGGATTTCCCCTTTTGTATTATTTAGAATCTCTTTTGAGTTCTGAGGTTTGAACGGAGAAAAGTGGGGGATTGGTCTGAGGTGGGTTTCCTCGATTAATAGTTGAAAACCTGAAATTACTGCATGGGCAATGCTAAAATTCAAGGTATCAGAATCATCCAGTATTATTCTAAATATGTGGTAGTTCAGTAGTTGACCCTCGAATGAGTTTTGCTTGACGTTGTCTATTTATTGACTCAAAAAGCGGGTACTTAAAGGATTGGAAATTGGTAAAAATAACATGAATCTAAAGGCTATAACTTCTGGACTTCAAAGAGTTAAAATATAAATCCTTGGATCTATTGGTATTGAAAATTCTGGTTTTCATTCTGCATATTGCAAGTTGAATTTCTGATCTTAATGTTGTCATTTTTTATGCAAGTTTAAGTTTTGATCTTGATGTCAACTTGGAGTTTGAAATGGGGTTCTTGATGATTTTCATTGTCTGCTTGAGTAGAGGAAGACAATAAGGCATATAATTCCCTTCAGTTTTATTTATCATATTCTATAAATAAAGTCTTCAAATGATTAACTCTTTTATGGTCTTTACAGTGACTATGTTGAAGTCTGAGGGATTGCTTCGCAATGTTTAGATGCACTAGAAAGAGAAGAGAGAGAGAGAATTGTGCTTCTCTAAGATTAATAGACGTAGAAGATTGTTTGGACATAAGGAGAAACCATTATGTTTCTCTTTTCGTCTGCTCAATAAAAACCAGCTTTCTTCTTTAATTCAAACTTTACGGCTGCTTTCGATGGGGGTAGGGGGTAAGGATAATCTTCATCCTTTTTTTTATGCTTTTTCACCTAGATCGAACACTTATACAGGCTAGATGCTTGTAGCTTCCTGTCGTGGAGGTGCCTGGAGAGCTATCAGAACTGTTGAGCTTGTGAATACATGAGCACCCATGTGCATTCAATTGTTGGGCCGTGTGCCTTCACGTTGGGCGGGTTAAGGGGAGAGTGTATATGTGCCATGTGCAGCTGCACTTGACTGTCAGAGGTAATCATTGATAATTCATCTAATTAAATCTTCTGTCTATATATATGTGTGTATGTTATATGATTTTGTGGTTGTTAAGTTTCTGTTTAGCAGTGTGTTTCCTAAGTTAGTATAACTTTAATTTTTAGATATGGTTTGGGATGTCTGTATTTTTGGGTAAATAGATAATATGCTAATTTGCGTGTTTTTCTCTGTCTATTTTGCTCTATGTTTTTGTTCTGTAATCTGAAACAATATAGCACGTAAGAGAGACGACAATCGATAGGTTTCGTGGTGACAACTCTCAATTCTAAACCTATCAAATTTTCCTCATTTTTACTTACAATGGTCTGTATATCATTTCCCTACAGAGTTGGGACATGGAGACTGTAAATTGATGATCATTCAAGCAAAAATGATGAGAATTATGGGGGTTTCCTACTATTATGGTGTCATTTGATATAGAAAACCTTTGTAGGAGCAAATATGGTCTACTTCACCTTTTTCTAGCATATATGTGTTCCGAAGATTGAACGTTCATTGTCTTTAATATGAGAATTCTATCAAAATTAGTTACTTCTATACGAAAGTGAATTTTTTTGCTTTCGATCCTTCTTGTTTTGCTTACTTACTCAAGTTGGTGTATTAGTTTTCTGATGGTATGCTTATCTATAGCAAAGAGTAAAAATTTCTATGACAAAATGCCTAATGATGTGTCAAAGGTTGCTGACTTTAGAAAGGTATTATAACTTGATGGAAGTGTGATGTGTAAGTTAGATGTAGAGAATAAGAAGCAGTGATGGTTATTGTGTATTTCAAGCTTGGATAATTTCAGTACTTTACTTCTTTTTCATTTTACTTTGCAAACTTATTTGCAAAATATAAAACTTGAAGAATAAAATAATTTTTTACTCATACTTTCTGATTTGAATCCCATGTATTTGCATAATTGTGTAAATAATCAATTTTATTTAGGAATTAATAACTCTATTGATTGATACTCTTGTATTTTTTAATGATTGTTTTATTTTCATAATTTCATGATTTCTCTGTAGTTGAGTTTGAAAAGCTATCATTGTTCCTATCTTATTTTAAGCTTAGCATTAGGCAATATTATGATGACGTAAATTTTGCATATACAGAAACTAGTATCTCTATCCGAGACTTTTGGTGTCTCGGTCTTAATTACCTTTGTAATTCTGTGTTATGAAGTGTTAATAAATGACCTTGATGATAGACTAAAAGAGGAAGCTTCAATGATCTCCTACTTTGATGGCCGTGGGTTCTTTTATTAGGTTAAATACTTATATTATGGGGTCTTTGTAGGTTGACTAGATTATGAAGTATCTCTGCTTCCAACGTTCATCTTTTTTATGTCATACAAGTGTAGCTGGCAACGTGCGTATGCATAATGATGTGTTGTGGAAGGGTAATTCCTATGCAGAAAACATCTAGATTTATATGTTACTTTCTTCATTGTGACCTTGATTTCTCAGAAGGAAAATTTTAAAGGTGCATCTTGAATGTGGGGAAGAAGTACTACAACTTTTCTTTAAGTGTTGGTAGATAACATTTTATAATACATGCTCATTTCATTATGACATGTTTTTGTTTTTTTTATTGAATATTTCTTTCTTTCGATATCGGTGGTGTTTGTTTTTATTCGAATTGGTCATGATATGTTGGACGGTGACTTTTGTTTTTTTTGTGTATAAATTAGATTTAGTTATTACTGACATTTAAAAATTCTCCTCCACATGCTTTTGTATTTGCTTAGTTTTATGTTGTGAAGGTGGGTGAAATTTTTTTTTGAGTTGTTATTTGAAAATTATATTTTGTTAATTTTTTAATATTAAAATTTGATTTATGTTGTCTTATGGATTTTATATGTTTATTTTTTTAAGGAATTTATTGAGTTTTGAGGTGTTCTATTTGCTCATATGACTTTTGTGATTGATTATTTTTTATTTGTAAGGTTAGTTAGAATTTTTTTACTGGCCAGCGTTAATTTGATATTTATATGATTTTTGAAGTTTGATATTTATATGATTTTTGAAGTAGTTCTGTTGTTTTTTTCTCTTTATGTATGTTCATCCGGATTTGTGGTTGCTTATTTTTGGTTTAATAGTATGTTAAATATTTTTAGTGTTCAATATATAATCAGGGTTTATTTTAGTCTTGGCCTTTATTTTTTTTCTTCTACGCGTTAGCATCTTATATGTAGGTTTGACTTTGAAAATTGACTCTCTATTTACAGTTCATGGTTTTATGTACTTCTTCATGTGAATGAATTATTGAATCTTCATCTCTTTATTTTCATTTGATTTTCAGGTTTGGAGGTTTGGTCACGTTCGTATAAGTTCGTAGTGGTCCAATTTTGCTGAATTTCAATGTTGGATCGAGTGAACTTAGCTATTGAATTTTCATTGGTGGTTTGTTATATGAATATTATGAACCTCTAATTTTTTCAGTAAATTTTGATTATTGTGTGAGAACCTACAGACAAAGTGTCAGTTACTCTTAGCATCTTACACTTTGGTCATGTTTTGTATAATGAATATAATTTTTATCTTTGATTTCTAAGTTTCAAAGGCACATGCATGAGTGACAAAAATCAAGAGACAACTACAGAAAGATCTCAACAGAGTTATAAAATGAATAGAGAAAATCATCAAAGAAATATAAACGAATATGGAAACCAAAAGCTTCAGACATTTCACCAATTAGATGAAAGTCAAAGCCCACTGGTCCAAATGATGTGTAGGAAGAATCTGACTCTGGAAACTGTACAAAAGCATTTGGGTGACGATATAATTTTCCTCCATTCATTACGTGGCTGACATCCAACTTTGAGTGGGATGACATCACAGAACCTACAAATCAAATAGAAGAAGATATTACTTCTTAATATTTTATGACATTCAGTAAAATGCTTTGTAAGATAAATGTTTCGACATCTATATAAATTGTTCACCTCAATATAAATAAATAACACTCATTATATATAAATATGATAAAACATGCGTGTTTTTATAAGTTTTGTTTATATGACCTACATAGAATTATTAGTAGTTATTTTTCAACTCTCATTATGTATGTCTGTGTACGTCTATAATTACCAGCTTGGCATGCGGTCTAAGTTCCATTGACTGATACAGAGGGCTGCACCTGTTGATTGATGCATGCTAAAACTAAAGGTTCAAATATGATGAAACTTCACAAAGAGCTAGTAGTGTTTTTAGATGACGAGTTGTGGCGAAGGGGAACATCTCTTATTCTAGCAAGTGAGGCATTTGGAAAATGGAAACGCTTAAAAAATGAGGAGGAAGATCATGATATAGTCTGTTTTCCTATGGTTATAATCATTAACACAAAGCTCGACCAAGATGAAAATGACAAGGTATAAAATTTGTTGACATCATCTAAAATCTCTGCTAGCTCTTTGTGCAGTTTCACCATATTTGTAGATTTTATTATTGTACAATATGTGTAAATATTATTAAATATATATTATGTAAGTTGTTAATAAAGTGTGTTCAATTGACATCGTGATTATTTTTCTAATTTTTAATTTTTTAAAAGAGTAACTTTTAATTTTATTTTTTTAATTTTTATATGACTAAATAATATATGATTCATTCTTAAAATTAAACAATCTTAATGAATAATTAAAAATCAACCCATCAACTCATCTTAATAATGTCTAATTCATTCTTAAATTGTTTTAATAAATAAGAAAACATCAACTTATCAACCAACACATCATATGCCAAGATGACATTATAAATAAGAATATCACATGAAATTAAATTCAAGTAAACTCAAAATCATATAATCAGTAATTCCCAACTTCAAAAGTAAAAGATCCCTGCAACGAGAAAAGCCCCACCCCCTCCTCTCTCTCTCTCTCTCTCTCTTAAAAGAAGTTCAGTTCTTTATCCGTATCTCTCTCAAATGTACTCAAAATTGAGCGTATAGGCTTTTACCCCCCCCCCC
>QANY01009007.1:192249-215084 GCA_003255025.1 Datisca glomerata
CCCCCCCCTCTCAACTGCAAATCGGACGCATCTCTAGCAAAACAAAGACGCCCAGGTGTCTTTGTCTGCAAATTTTTCCGAACTTTAGGGTTTCACAGTCCTTCCCACCCTTCGCGTCCAAATCCTATTCTCGATTCCATCACAATTTCGAGCTCTTTCTCTTCAGTTACTTCAGTAACGGTTATCTGCATCGAGTAGTTAGGGTTTTTGTCTCACCCCTATTCCCAACGCGAACTCATTTTCAACTGCTGCCCTTGATTTCTGGATCAGATAATGGACGCGCGAGATTCAACATCATCCTCGTCGGCGCCCACGAATCGAGATGGCTCAAATCGAGATGGCTCAAATCGAGATGGCTCTTCGTCGGCCACTGAGGATGACGGTGTTTTGTCACTCACTGCGACTCTCGCTAAGGAAGCTACCTCCCATTTCCAGTCGGGAAAATACAACGAGTGTGTCGAGGTTTTAAACCAGCTCTTGCACAGGAAACAAGGCGATCCCAAGGTTGATTTCTCTCATCCACATTTTGTGTTTTGCTTTATTGTTATGCGAGATGGGTGGTTGATGTTTAAATGGTTGGAATTTTTATAATGAATTTTAGTCGTTTTCACTCCGTAGTGATGGAATGGAATTATCGACTTACTTTATTTTTGGCAAATTGCGTAAGAACGAAAATTTAAGTTGTCAAATGATCCGAATGGTTTGTTGTACTGGTGGAATTTGAGTTTGGATGTTTTAAGATTATAGGATCGCATGGTGATACTTGCATGTTTCTGTTCCTTTTTTTTTGAATCGGCGTTTCTGTTCTGAATGGAAATGAAGTTGGATGTTAATTGATCGATGAGAAAGTGCCATGTTCATTGAGTTAACAAAAGAAATGCGCATAGAACTAATTGAAAATAATCTCCTGCATACGGGGTACTCAACAATGTGATTACAAGTACACCAAAAAGTACCAGTTCAGGTCAATATATTGATGATGAGATGTCAGATTTCTTTTGACATATCATTTATGGTTTGAGTGTTACGAACTTTACATCAGGTTCTTCATAATATTGCTATTGCGGAATACTTTAGGGACGGTTGTTCGGTTCCGAAGAGGTTGCTTGAAGTGCTAAATAATGTCAAGGTATCATCTTCACTTTTTGTGCAAGTAAGTTACTTCTTAGTATCACATGTGGGCAAGTGCATACTAACTTGTGTATTGGTGTATCTCATACAATGATATGTTTGTAGTGTTTTATAATAGTTTTTGTTTACAGTTTCTAACTTCTTCATTATTTCCATTTTTCTGTGAGGCCCTTTAGAACGTAGGACCCTTGTTGACAGTGAAATCAGTGTATACTTGAAGTACTGAAATTAAGAAGACTACCTACTAGATGAGAATCGACAATAAGGAACATTATTTGCAAAGGTTGTACTTTACTATTAGGTAAAATCAGTGGCATAACTTAAGAATGCTCACTGGAACTTCTTATTATTAAATTTTCAGAAGTAAGAATACATTTTAAATTTCACGAGTTCAGACTTTTCCTAACAGTGTACGTCTCAATATCCTAATGAAATGCCTCAGTCTCCCAAAATTGATATACCTTCTGTTTGTAATAGACCATCCTAATGCAAGGCCTGCAGTTGATATAGCCCAAGGTTAGACTGAAATCCTGATATATGTATGTCTGTTTATTGATTATGAGAGTTCATTGAAGAGAGGGTAGACTTACAAAACAAATTGAGGAAGTATGGTCTTCAATAAAATCAAGAGGAGCAATCTGAAGACATGCATCAGATTGTGATATTTATTTAAATCAGATGATGTAAATATATTGTCAAAAGAGTTTATTGATCCAACAGAAAATATTTCCGCTTGCTTCAAGTGGTATATCAGTTGAATAAGCTAAAAAAATGTATAAGTTGTACATGTCTTTATGTCTTTGACATTGTGGTTACTTCATTTTGTAGTTCTCCTATGATAATTATGAAAATGCATGTTATTGGGAAGTTCTTGTCCGTTGGTTCATTTTTTTTGGGAGCTTGAAATAAGATATGATGGGTTATACTTTTTCTTTTTCTTAATTTTTACTTATACATATTTTTTGTCTTATACAGAAAAGGAGTGAGGAGCTTGCTCGAGCATCTGGGGAGCAGGTAGAGTCTGTTAGTAATCTCGGGAGTAAGGTTACTTTGGGATCTAAAGGAAGTAGTATGGTGGCAAATCCATTTTCTGCTGCAAACAGTGCCAGTATCATATATATGGATGAATTTGACACCTCCATTGCCACCCTAAACATTGTATATACACTTAACCCCTCAGTTAATCCATCTTTTAAAATGACTTTTGGTTCACCTGGTCCTGGAATAATTATCTGTAAACTATTGTTTCCTGACAGGCAGTCATTTGGTTCAGTCTTCACGAATATGCGAAAGCATTGTCAGTTCTTGAACCTCTATATCAAAATATAGAACCCATAGATGAGGTATGAGATTTATCATATATGATTCTGCTGTGTTTGCAGTGTCAGTGATAATTTACCACTGTTTTATCTTTTGCAGACAACAGCTCTTCATGTTTGCTTTCTATTGCTTGATGTCGGGCTAGCTTGCAATGATGCGTTAAAATCTGCTGTAAGTTCTCATATTAACTGTGTTTTGTTGTTATTGTATCAATTCTATTCTGCAACTTAGGTACTGTTCGCTTCCGATTTTGGAGGCAAAGGGCATTAATAGTCGTCGTAAATACTAACCGTAGCAATACTGCTGCTTACAATACATCTGTGTAATTGATTCTATTCCATCCTCTTAGCCTAATGACTGATTTATAAGGGAGCAAGGTTTTCACTTTATTTTCTCAAGAACTGCCCATATTCTTGACACTTCCCTGGCCTACATTAATATAGAGAACAATCAATATTGTAAATTAACTTTTGAGAATGATGGTTTGGAATCGAAGCTGCTCTTGAATGAAAATAGTTAATGTACTTGCACAATTTGAAAATGTCCTTAAAAATTTTACATATAAATGCAAAACTTGCAAATTGCTTTTCTAGAATTTCTAAAATGTGTGCCATCAGGGCGTGGCTAACAGCACGGCATTGCTTTGGAGTGGATTCTCCACGTACTAGGTTTGATTCCTATCGTTGGGAATCCTTGTATTGCCCGGTTCCAGTTGTTATGGGCCAGTTAGGGCCTCGGTGTTAGATACCAATGCTTAATGGCGGGAGTCCCCCAGGTCGTGAAAAAATGTGTCATTTGAGTGGCAAAACTTACTAAAGAAGGGTGACTTGTTGCTTGTGTTGGCGAGTTTTGCAACCATAGCGTGTTCGTGTTAATTTTTTACTATAAACGTATTGCTAAAAGGTCATTCATTTCAATTAAGAGTTGCATGTATCATGACTCTCTATTACCATGATTTGCTATATTTTAATTTTTCCTAGTTCTTTGCATTGTTTTTTAATGGTGGAGTAGCAAACTTGACTTAGTAGAGGTAATATAAGTTGGGACAGTTTGAGTGAATATATCATGCCATTTTCCCTCCAAGGAGATAGTGAAGTTGTTTCATTAATTCTCTATTTTTGTCTTTTTTCAAGTTATTAGTTGGGTATTAGAGCAACAGTCGTATGTCTAACAGCTCAGGTAAATTGTTTCGGTTACACATCATGGGATGCAATGACTAACCATTATTTATATCTGCGAGAGACTAGTAATATGGTAAAAACACGTGTCTGATAGAAATAATAATTGACATATGTGGCGTGACCTTTAGGATCCTTACACGTTTAATTTTGAAATATTTTACCTTTCAGTATTATGGTCTTGTTAGATTTGACATGGTATCCTTTAACTTTGGATGTATTGATAGAGGAAGTACTTACTATTTAAAAACAGGTTTTAATTCATTTTTTAATTAGTAGGTTTTAATTCATCATTGTTAGCTTCCCTTATGTGAAAGTCTTGGCTCCACAGATTAACATCCTAACATCTGGAATTGCCTTTGCCACTCTTATCCAAAAATGACTTTGCTGACTTATTCTGTCATTCCCACATAGGGAAAAAGTGGATGCAATTAAAATATTTACTTTTTAGATTAATTATGTATCTTTATAAAAAATCAGAAGAACCCCAACAAGGGTTTTATAAGAGTGTTATTAAAGAGACTGAAGCGCATTTTTAGCATGAAGAGTACACAAACATTGCTTCTGGACGTTTAGTCTTTCTTATCAATTCCAAATGCGATTGACTGACCCAGGATCCATTTCACTAAGTGAATTGGTTGATTTTACAAGAGGAAGACAGAGTCGGAATCTTTGAGACCCCATATGGGTTTGACATGGTGCAGAATGCTTCAGTTCAAATTGTTGTGGACAAAACTATTGTTGTGGACAAAACTAAGGGACTCGAGATTCGATGCACTTAAAATTCAGCCACAAGTAGGGAAAGGATGTAAGTAGCTAGAAAAGCCTGCTATTAAACTTCATTAAGTAGTAAGGCCAAAGGGTTGTTAGGCTTCTGATGTAGGTGTAGGAAAAACCTGTTTCGAACTCCATTTTGTTTCTTTCGACAGTAACATCTGTTTGAGGAGTGAAAACCTCCTCTCCTCAATTTATCAAAGGTCATGATAGCCTCCTGATCAGTAGTCAAGTGAAGGAAGCGGATAGAAGGGGAGGGGAAGCTTTAGTATTCCAAATACAACTAGTAGCCTGCTTCCAAGGGGAATTGGTGCTATAAACAATGGAAAGAACTCTATATTATTGATCGAATTGAAAACTTTCTTGATTTGCATGAAGTCAGTAGCATTTTTTTGTCATCCACAAAACCATGCATGTTAATGAAGCGAATTCAGAAGAGAGAACAAGCTTCTAGATCTCATTAAGCATGGACTTTGACAAGATGATACTTCATCATTACTTTTTTTCTTTTCTGATAGGATGAGACGGGTGTCCCAAGTAGACAGAAAGATTACAATAACAACTATATTCAAAATAGAAAACAAATTAGTATCATTAAATTGACTTAGAAGCCCATAATGATCAAGGAAAACCATTATGCCCTGTACTGTATCATCGACATCCTCAAACTTTTTCCTATAACATTCTCCTATTATGCACGAATGAAATTACCATAGAATAGCCATTGCTGCACAGTTTTGTGAATCAATCGTTCCTTGGGAAAGTTTCTACCCATATGCTCCATACATATAAGAAAGGCCTGCTTCTCTGGAGGAGCCGAACAGATTTTAAATAGATTAAACATCTTCACCCATAACGAATACGTAGGACAGAGCAAATAGAAATTATTATAGTTGTTTAAACTAACACAATTTAATCCACAAGTACTCAACCTGAGCCTTTTTCCATTAGTAATACTAATTCTGAAAAGTCGAGGGAGGATATACCCCTACAGGTTTAGCCTAGTGGTTAAGGCGAGTCTTTGGCTATGTGTTTAGGTGCACAATTTGTGTTTCCGTTCCACTAGGGATCAAGGTGTGGACTGAGCCGGTGCCTGTCTTGTAAGTTTTTCAGCAACCATAGGTTTCCCCGTCTTGTACCTAGTGGGGGTCTGTTATGGTTCATCCTCAAAAGAAAGGTCTAGACTGTGTCCTTCTGAGAGCAACTTGAACGCAAGAAACATTCGATCGAAAATTGGTCTCACCATCCACTTCGAAACTGTGGGTGGAGTTGGACCTATGAGGAAGTGATAGGATTTAATGCTTTTTGGATATAATAGCTGGTGCATACTAGAGTCAATAATTAATGACATTGTATCTTTCAGGGATTTTATATTGTTTCTTAATTTGGTTAGATAGTTTGAAAACTTCATTTAATTTCAAATCACAGTAGATTTAGTTTGATTTGAATAATGAAATTAGTATCTAGAGCATTAATTAGTACAGATCCTTTTATGCTATAAAAGGCCTGAATGTAACGGATGTAACGGTTGGTAGACTTCAAATATAAAATGAGTTCTTATGGTTAGTTGAGCCTGTCTGCTCACGTTTTTTCTTTCTCCCTTCTTATGTGTTCTGCATCAATAGCTTTCCATAAGATTGAGTAGATGGGGAATCGTGGTAGAGAACATTTATATTCCATAAAGGATTCTTGTAGCTGGTCTTAAAACTTGTTCAGCAAACACTAATTTCGAGTGAGTTGACTTGCCACTCTGGTTCCTTTTTATTATGTGTTTGAGTTAATAACATCTGCTTCAGATTTTCAAACTACCTTCTCTATTTTCAGCTCTGTATGTCCATATTTGCAAGATTTTTGCCATCACTTTATGTTTACCTCATGAGCAGCAGCGTGCTTTGTGCCAGGATATGCTTTTAGCCTCAGCATATGTCGTTGTGGTTCATTTATTTTCTTGGTCTCTTTTTAAGGATGGATGTGACCAAACAAGTTGGGGCAAGAAAATATTGCATCAAGGATTGAATATAGCTGGTCTTTTAGTATTAAGCTTTGCCTTAAATTAAACCATTTAATGGACTGTCCTTGGACTGTCATTTTGGGCCTTTGATCCTAGTGCTGAAGATATTTTCAGTTTCGTATGGTTTTGACCAATTTTAAAGCCTAATTATGCCAGAGATTGGTTGCCTGTCGTTTTCCCATTTTCTATGCTTAAATTTTTTTGTGAAGTTTATAATTTATGTCACAAAAGTTTGATGATTTGAATTTTATGTCCCCTCCACCCCTCTATTTTTGTCCCATTAAACAGAGATATGGGAGCATGGTTGCGTATGTTTTGTGTTCTTTTCAACTTCTGTCTATGTATTTTTTGACTTGTTCAAGATGGTTTATGCCTTGATTTATTCTTGTTTAGGACGTACTACTTTATTTGGAAAAAGCATTTGGTGTTACTTGTACAAGTCAAGGTGACAGCGGAATTATGGGGCAGCAACAATCGGGAAACTTAGTTTTAAAATCTCCTTCTGTCCCTGGTAGCTCGTCTGCTGCAGATTCTTCCAACTCAGATTTAGCTTCAGGTGTGAATGCCTCAGAAAATTCTTTATCAAGAACTTTATCAGAAGAAACACTGGAGTATGAATCTATGTTATCAACCCTGGACATTGGAGGACAAAATTTATCGAGGCCAGCTGGATTTTCAGCGTCAAGTGATTTATCAAGGAACCCAGTTAGTAGTTCTATATCTAGTGTAGACCTGAAGCTTAAGTTGCAACTCTACAAGGTTCGGTTTCTCCTTCTCACTAGGAACCTTAAGCAAGCGAAACGTGAAGCGAAGCATGCTATGAATATTGCTCGTGGCAGAGATTCATCCATGGCTCTTCTCTTGAAGGCTGAACTCGAATATGCTCGTGGCAACCATCGTAAAGCCATCAAGCTGTTGATGGCATCAAGTAATCGGACAGAAACAGGAATTTCAAGTATGTTTAACAATAATCTTGGGTGCATATATTATCAACTTGGAAATTACCATACAGCATCCGTTTTCTTTTCCAGAGCTCTCTCTAATTGTTCAACTCTTCGGAAAGACAAGCCTCTAAAGCTATCAACTCTTTCACAAGATAACTCCGTCCTTATTACATATAATTGTGGTGTCCAGTACTTGACTTGTGGGAAACCTCTACTTGCTGCTCGCTGTTTCCAGAAAGCCAGTTTGGTTTTCTACGACCGACCCCTCTTATGGCTCCGATTAGCCGAGTGCTGTCTAATGGCTTTGGAGAAGGGTCTGGTAAGTACCAAGCAGTCTGCATCTGACAGATCAGAGATCAGAGTCCATGTTATTGGCAAGGGAAAATGGAGGCATCTTGTATTGGAAAACGGGGTTTCGAAAAATGGACAAGTCAATGCAATAGATGGGGGTAATTGTTTTTTGGGTACCGATGGGCAGCCTAAGCTGTCAATGTCCCTTGCACGGCAGTGTCTCTTAAATGGCCTTTACTTGTTGAACTATTCTGAGTCAGGTTTTCTAAGTGTAAGTTTTTCGCCTAATTCCTCGGCCGAGAATGAGTCATCAAATGAAGCGGCAATGTCCAAGAACTTAAATTTTAAGAATATACATGGTACTGATTCAAAGGGATCTCCTCTAGCTGCAGGCTTAAATCAGGTGAATGCAAATGGTGATGCCAAAGAACAAAAGGGCACAGCAATTCAGGAGCTTGTACAAAACTCAGTCTCATGTTATGAAGATATTTGCAGAAGACAAACCCATTTAATTAAGCAAGCTCTTCTTGCAAACCTAGCCTATGTCGAGTTGGAACTCGAAAACCCATTAAAGGCATTGACTGTTGCAAGATCTCTTTTAGAGCTACGAGAATGCTCTAGAGTTTACATCTTCTTAGGCCATATCTATGCAGCAGAGTCTCTCTGCTTGCTAAACAGGCCAAAGGAAGCTGCTGCGCATTTTTTAACATATTTGTCTGGAGGAAAAGATTTTGGATTTCCATTTACCCAGGAAGACTGTGAACAATGGCGACTTGACAGAAATGCTGATTACGAAGAGGTAAATGGAGGACCAACGACCGAGGATCCTCATAGCATTGTGTTCCTTAAGCCAGAAGAGGCTCGTGCTGCCCTCTACGCTAACTTTGCCACCATCTCTGCCCTTCAAGGGGAACTTGAGCAGGCTCACCAGTTTGTTACAGAAGCATTGTCAATATTACCCAACAGTCGAGAAGCCACGTTGACTGCAGTTTATGTGGATCTCATGCTCGGTAGGTCGCAAGAAGCTGTTGCCAAGTTAAAACAGTGTAGTTGTGTTAGGTTTGTTCCGAGCGGATTAACAATGAATAATTCTTCTTCGTGATTTTGTAGCGGTGGCATCCCGATATCAAATGTCTGGCTCCACCTTTCAGATCAGGGCAGTAACTAGATGAGCAATCCTTTAGGTGGATTTGTAACATATATATAGTTCATTTTCAGGGAATAAATTTTTTCTTTTATTTTTCTGTTTTTTTTTTTAATTTTCAAATCTAGAGTTCATTTAATAGGTGGTGTGGCTGTGTTTTGGTTTAGTGCAGATGCCCACCTTTCATATTTGAGATGTAGTGCTTCTGATTCATGTACTTGTGTTTTTTAGTCAGTCATTAGATGTCCGGTTGATATCATCAAGAACAGAGACATTGGGTTCTCATTGAGAAATGGTTTGGAGAAAAAGGAAAAGAAGTTATTGCTCATTTGGATTTAAAATTCCCATTTCACCTCCTTTTGTACTTTTTAACTGTAATTTTTTTCCATTTACATTTTCAGTGCTCTTAACTTGTGCTCTCTTTTAATCTTTAACTCTTGTCATTTTCTTATCTTTTGGAATAACAATCATTCTTGAAATAGTTATTAGAAGGGACTGGTCAATCTTTCTTGGATGCTGTCATTTTTGAATCCCAGCTTTCACATAAAATGCTTTGTTTGGAAAGGAATTTTCCCTTTATGTTATAGGCTACACACTTCTGAAAACAGAGCCTTGTATTGTTGCTATTTTATTAATGAATTTGGTTGTGGTTCTGCATTAATCTGGATTTTCACATGGTAGGTCAGTCACAATGACCCGCAGAGCTCACCCAATTTTGGGATTTCAATTTCGCATGAGAGCCTCTCAAACAGCAGAGTATTCGTCTCTAGGGTTGAACTGAACCCTAATAGTATTTTGACACAACATATATATGTGTCCCCCAAGGTGTCCCGTGCAAAACAAAGCATATCCTTGTTGGTAAAAAACCCGTCAGCCAATACCACATATTTTGATAAAATAAAAGACAAGAAAAGTTCATGTGCCCTCTCTCTTAGTGGTCCTTTTTCTCAACCCTAATTTCTTGGCCATTTATACATTCTTTCATCTCATCTCATCTTTTCTCTTTATCTTTCTTTCTCACTCTTTGTGGTGAAGAGTGAACTGTTCTAGGCAGAAGATAAAAATCTTTCTTTGGTGAGGGACCCATTTCTGCAATTTAAGATTTGTATTTGTAGCAAATAGTGAGAATTAAAAAGAAAACAAAAAACTTTCATGGTGGTATTTTTCTATTTAGTGGGCAAGCCCTTGGTTTTGAAGTGTGGGGATGAAAAAACATTATCGTCCTTTGATTCTTGGTTGATTCTGTTAAATAGATGTTCACTAACTTTTTCATAATCTATACAATGGGTTGGCTGCAGATTCGATTCCTAGTAAAATTCTGCTCAAAGATACAATCCCACTGATAAATTTTTTGGTACTTACTGAAACTTAGTATTTTTTCATTTCATTTGATATCTTGAAGTACTGAAAACTCAGTATTTTTCTATTTCATTTGATGACATGAGTGTTTATCTTTTAAATTTCAAGATCACAATCATTACTCTTCTCAAAGTATACATAAAATATCATATTTTAATACACGTGACAACAAATGAATAATAGAGTCTTAAGTTTTTAGTACTTTAGGAGTACTAGAAAATTTGCCGCATCTTATATTTTCATTTTCTACCATGGAAATGATTTAATGAAGATATGACTTTGCAGAGTAATTTCTGATGAAACTAAAAATAGTAGTAAAATCAAGTGTTTGAGATCAATGTGAACACTAAAAAGCCTAGGAGTGCAATTATTAAGAAGTTAGTCGGAGGGGACCCTCTCTTTGCTTCCTCTCATTTCTTTAATAAATCAAAAGTTGTTCGGTTCTGTTTAGAATGTGAATGAAATTTCCATTCAGGAGGCCCCCTTCTTCATCTATCATTGCATAAAGGAATTGCTTTAAATGAGCCAATTTGCAATCTATTCCTCTTTTTATGAAAAGCTATTAGTCTATGGCATGGGTTTTGAAATGACAAAATAACTCCTATATCTTCATTTAATTGAAATGACAAAATCCAATCCCCTCACCCCCAAAAGAAAATGAATACAATCTTAAGAGCTGTTGATATTAGAAATTGTAGATATCATTTATGAATTAAATTGATGGGAATATTATTTAATTGAATTAGATGTTCTAGAATGTAAAATTAGCATGTTTGATAATAAATGAACCTCGTACATCTTTATTGAGAATATAAAATAACTGTATTTTTTTAACTAAACCAGATTATTATTGCTATATAATAATCTCAAATAAACGTTAAGGTGGCCTAAGCCTATCTCTGACAATAACTAAATCAAGTAATAAATTTTTGGAGGCGTAAGCTTATCTCTTATAATAACTCTTTCTGATTCAATCAAATAATAAATTTTTGGAGACAAGAAATAATACTAAACTAATTCTATCCGGACTAAGACCATCAGCGGAAGAATTACACTTCCTGTTAACCCAAATAAATTGAAAAACCTAAGACTTGATTAAGTTTAAAATTAACTTCATTAACTAGATTTAGAAGCCTATCTGAACAGACGTCGAACTTGATTCACGAAACAGCCAGGCTTGAGTCAGATTCCAAGACAATAGATAGCAGCCCAACTTGAATTATAATATTGGGAATTGAAGATAACTATGGAGGGATTTAAGTGCCAAGAATTTGAAGGCATTCTATCCTCAGAAAATGATGCTCTAAGAAATAAAAATTAAATTTCTCACAACAAATATGAGAATGACATTAGATTGCTATTCTCCCTCCAACCAGCAACAAATATGAGAATGACATTAGATTGCTATTCTCCCTCCAACCAGACAAAGACGAGGTTCGTTACAGGGAGGATTCTCCATTATCTTTCTCGTCATACTCTGCGAAATCTCGAAACAATAGAATTGATTTCAATAGTTTAGATTAATACGTCAAAACTCAAAAGATAAAGTAATATAATTTAATTACCCTCTTTAAAATCGTCAATCATTGAAATCAATTACGATTTTCATATTTCTTGATCATGACGTCTAAAGTATTTGTGCTGTACTATATAGTAACTTAGATTTTATTCACATTCCACTTTTTTCAATAACTCAACATCTCCATATTTATTGAAGCTCAAATGTGTTCTCAACATAAGTAGTAAATAGTAAATGCAAAAGCAATCACCTTTTCCTCAGCAAGATTTTCTTTTAAGGTTGTTTGGTTCACTTTTATCTTTTATAAAGCGTAACCCTTGTATGATTTATCACATGAAAAATAAGTAGGTAGAGATCCACAAAGAATGATTCCCCTGTGAGAAGCAATGTTGCAGACATTAATTTTTAATATCTTCAGTCCTTCACATTCTGTATTACATTTTTTTTAATTATTAATTATGGTTAATGGTTCTCATACTTATTCTATTATTAAAATTAATTAAAGAAATAGGAATTCAGAATCCAAGAAAAATATTAAAAAACGAGGGATAAAAAAAGCCATCTTCAATTGCTTCTTTGCCTAAGACAAAGCACACAAACCCAACAATCTCAGAATTTAAAATAAATGGTGTACAAATATTGTAACCAAACATCAGCAATTCCAATCAAGAAAAGAAAAAAAGATTTGCAGACAGAGAGAAGAACAAGAACAAGAAGAAAAAGAAGAGAGAGAGAGAGAGAAGACTCGACATCCTCTCATGTCGATTCCATCCCTGCATACATCATTCTAGCAGCCTGCAATATTCAAAACAAAACACCAATCAGCCAATATCAACTTATAAATTTAAAAGAACTAACACATGCAAAAAAAGAGATACAATAAAAGAAATATTCTTTGAGGCATTTCAACAAACACTTAACTTAAAATTTTCTACAGAGAGCAAGTGTAGCCAGGAGGGGGAGTTTTCCCACAAGTGATTAAGAGCTGAAGAGCAAGTGGAACGTAAATATTAAGGTTCAAAGCCTTAATCTTAAGAGTAGTGCAAAGGCAAGCAGCAGCCTCAAGCTCAACAAGCCCACTTAGCACAGGGCAACACTCATTCACAGCTGGGTCACCAAGTCCAATGTGAACCAACCCACCAAGAAGGTCCACACAAGCTCCCAATTTCAATGTGTCAATGGGGCAAGTTGCCTTGGCGGCTGGCGGCGGCGGGCATGGCTTCCCGACCGGAGTAGTGGGTGGCTTTTTCTCTGGTGGGTTCAAAATTGGTGGAAGTGTAATGGGTGGCTTCACAATTGGGGGTAGAGTGATCGGTGGTGTCACAACTGGGGGTAGAGTGATTGGTGGTTTTACAATTGGGGGCAGAGTGATGGGTGGTTTTACAATTGGGGGAAGGGTGATGGGTGGTTTTACGATTGGAGGAAGGGTGATGGGTGGTTTTACAATTGGGGGAAGAGTGATGGGTGGTTTTACAATTGGGGGAATTACTGGGGGGATAGTGATTGGGGGTTTGACAATGGGAGGGAGATTAATGGGTCCTTTTGGGGTTTTGCCTTTGTGCTTGTGACGTCTAGGAATAGGCTTTTTACCACAAGAGCCACACCCAAGAATTGGAGTGGCAGAGGAAATGAAGAGCATACAAATGAGAAGCAAAGCATAACTCTTTGATAACTCCATTTTTGGGTTTTCTCTCTCTAAAACAAAGAGAGAGAGAAAATAGTAGTAGGAGTGGTAGTGAAGGAAGAGTGTAAGGGGAAAGAGGAGTTATATAGGAATAGTCAGGGTAAGAAGAGAACAAAAGTACTCTTAAAAAGCCAATCACGTGAACATGGGGCAATGACTTAAAACTCTAAATGGGCAGCTGCCAAATTTTGCTAGTTGTCAATTACCTTGCAAATGCTTGAATTATTTTTGCTTTCTTTTGTTTTGGGAGATTTTTTATTGTTTTTCAATTCTATTATTGGGATCTTTGATTTTGAATCTTTCACAAAGTTTACCTTCATTAACTTTTATTTTGGCTTCTTCTTTAGGCTTTCTGTTACTAGTAGGAGAAGATTTGTAAATTTTGTTTTATCAGTGGATGTGAATTGGTAGAGCATCTCTTCATTCCATACTCTATCTCACTCACAGCATTGGGAGAGGCTTATTGGGAAGTGTGGTCTTGGGTAGGCATGTGGTACGTGAGAGTAGAAACACCAACCGGTTCTTATCTCATACAAGCGGGAGGGGACTTAAGACTAGAATTTTCAACTTAGTCTTTGTAACTTTTGTTTATTTTGTTTAGACAGAAAGAAATATGGAGTTTAGCAGGAAAGATTAAGGATAGCTCCTCTATCTTTGCTTTTATAGTTAGAATGATTAGTGTTGCAACAGATGTGTAAAATACAATAATAAAATGATATTTTAGTGTGGTTCGGTTAATTTACATACCTCCACAATTATCTCATTATCAATAATCATTGCACGCCACTTAACAACACAATCACCTTACTCAAGTCCGATCACACCCAAATTTAAACTCAAACACATCAAAAGGTCACCACAACCTTGGGGGATTGACCTAGTGGTTGGGCGGGCATTGAGATCTTTACAGTAATGGATGAGGTCCTGAGTTTGAAACTCAACCTTACTGTCAATTCTTCAGGGCCAACATCACTGTGGGTAATCCTGAAATTTTACCCGTGGTACACCTACAAGAAACTCTTGGACGCGGGCCTGTGCACTTGGGGATTTGTCAGAGCCCCATTCCAGATATTGGATGGTAACGTAAAAAAAAAGTCGCTAATTCTCAATCAGAGTAGAGCCAATCCATTAGCTTAAAAGTCATCTTCAGCACGAGCAAAGTCCTTTGACTAAGTCTCTCAATATCATGGAACCCTTCGGGAATAGAGCCCTATTCTTTTATCTCGAAGATGTCTTATATCTCTGGACATGATTTCATCATCACTACTGCCTTTATAGTAGAACCTCTTCTCACCTTTTGTCGAAATAGAGTCATTGAACTCTAACTACAACTTCATATTTTCTAACAACTTAAAACCATAATTCATTTTCTATTAAAAATATAATTCTCATCTAAAATAGAATATCACATTTCTTTTCCTAAAACAACCTCATAAATTAATATGGAAACTTGATCTTTTAGGAATTTGAGCACCAAATTCTGACAATGATTAGGAGGAGCTTTTGAATATCACATGGTGTGCAGATGTCACTCATTTCCGTCTGAAGTTCTAACAGATTTGGACGGAGGGTGCAACATTATAATACATGATAAATGCGAGGGTGCTTAGTGAAATTTTTAAGACCCGGTGTATAAAGTGAATTTTCGTTGTAACTTAGAGTGTACTAGTGTAATTTACCCTACTTTTTTTATATGTGAAATAATAAGGGCTTCATCAACTTAGGGTACATTTACTAAATTTTTAGATTGAGAATTTAAATTAAGGATTTGAATTTAGAATTTGGATTAAAGATTTAGGTTTAAAATTCATAATATTATATTTACTATAAATTTGAATTATGTTGGATTAGATTATTTGAATTATGTTAGATTAAATAAGTTTACTATAATGTCATTCCACTAATAAATTATTGTTTTGAGTGATGACTTAAAAATGGTACTTTTGACTTTACATATTAAATCCAACAAATATGTGGATTTGGATTTTGAATCTCTCATTTTTAGTTGGATTAGAAAATTATAAAAACTTATATTTCAATCCAATAATATGATGGATCCCATACAAAAATCTAAATCTTTTTTTTAGTAAACACTGGATTTAGATTACAAATCTAAATCTCTCTAATAATTTTTATATTCGTGTAACAATAGGGATTTATTGGAATTGTGAAATTACTTATCTCAATATATTTTCAAATAAAGCATTACAAATTTTGTTACATTTAATTTACCATTTACTTAACTCTTCTTAGCATACACCTTCACATAAATTTTTCCCCAAAATCATATGTATTTCTTTTTTTAAAGAAGCAAAAGCTATAAATTAGAAGAAACATCAAAGTTAATCAAAGATATTTCACTAGGATGCCACACCTCGAACGAATGAATTGTCACTTGCTTAAAAATTTCTACGAATATAATTTATTAAAAAAAGAAAAAAACACAAAATAGAAACGAAATGATCTAGCTCCAAGATAAAATCGAGAATACAAAACTAAAATAAAATCTTAAAACGGATTTTAAATATTACGTTATTATCTTAAATGTATGTACTATGGATAAATAGAAGATGAACAGAAACAAGGAAGGAAGAATGAAGTAGAGAAGAAGATAAGAAGAGAGAAGAGGAGATTATCTTTCATTAACAAAGAAAGCCAACACCAAACATACTTAAAGAGAAAGGAGACCAACAACTAGTAAAGGCTAAAAGATAAATATACCCTTGACTAACTAACAAAACTAAATCCATAAACCTATTCACTTAACATCCCCCTCAAACTCATCTCAGGATGAATGATGAGTTTACCTTTAAGAAAACTGAATTGAGGAGTGGACAATGGCTTGGTAAACAGATCTGCAAGTTGGAGTTGAGATGACATATGCTTTATAACCAGATCCTTTTTCATCACCCTTTCTCTAACAAAATGAAAATTGATATCTACATGCTTTATGCGAGCATGGAAAATAGGGTTTGAAGCTAGAGAAATAGTTGATGTGTTATCACAGTAAATGATACGAACTTGACTTTCGTACATGTGAAGATCTCGAAGAATTTATCTTAGCCAAGTCAATTCTACTATAGTGTTGGCCAGTTCTTTATACTCTGCTTCAGTAGATGATCTGGCAACATTTGCTTGCTTCTTTGTACTCCAAGAAATAATATTTGGAGCAAGGAATCTGAGAAACCCTGAGGTGGATCTTCTGTCTGAAGCATATCTAGCCCAATCAACATCATTGATGGCCTACAAATGAAGAGAACCTGGTTTAAAACAATGACCTTGATCAATCGTGCCAATAATATACTTGAGAATCCTCTTAACAGTAGCAAAGCTTATAGCTGGTCTGATAAAGGTTAGATACTGAATTGTGCCTACAATGCTTCTATGTAAAGTAATATCAGACAGTGATGAACTAGTGTGATTGCAAATAGGAGACTTGGTTGAACAAGGTGACTGACAAGGCTTAGCTTGAAGTATATCAGCCTTCAGAAGTAAGTCTCTTGCATATTTATACTGATTAACACAGATACTAGTAGAATTTAGTCTTATTTCAAAGCCTAAAAAATATTTTAAGTCACCTAAATCAGTCATATCAAAATCCTGTTTCAAAGTGTGCACAAGTCTATCAATATATGCAGAATTAGTTCCACTAATGACAATATCATAAACATAAACTAATAAGTAAGAGATGAAGAATTAGCATGAACAAACAAAGAGCTATCAACCTGAGAGCCTATAAAGCCAAGAGAAAGAAAATGACTGGTAAAATTTTCAAACCAAGCCCTAAAAGTCTGTTTAAGACCATACAAGGACTTATTAAGCTTGCAAACATAACCAGGGTATATTTTATCAATAAAGCCTGGTGGCTGACACATATAAACTTCTTCAGTTAATGATCCATGAAGGAAGACATTTTTAACATCAAGTTGCCTTAAAGGCCATCCATTGGTAGCAACCAAAAATAAAATTCTAATGGTAGGTTTTAGGTTTTTAATGACTAGACTAAAGGTCTCCCCATAGTCCAAACCTAGTTGTTGATGGTAGTCTTTGACAACCAGTCTGGCTTTATGCCTGGCTATAGACTTAGATTGCATTGTTTTAACCCAAGCATGACATTTAGAAGCAGAAGTATAAGAACTGGGTTGAAAATGACAGTCAATGGGGATAGTAGGACCAGAAGTAACGAAAGCTTTTTTCTTAGAAATTCCAGATATAGATTTGGTTTGCATAGGGTGATGGGACTGTGTGCGAGGCTGAAAAGTAGTAGGTCTAATGTTAGTGGATGGAAGGGTAGAGATGGGAAGGTTGATGGATAATCTTGATAATATATCAGGATAAGAATTAGCATTAACACTAACAACTGAAAGACCATGACCCAAATCAGTAGAGATAATATGTAAAGGAGAATGCTAACATAATTATTCAAAGAAGAAACAGTGTTCAAATCAGTATGTCTATCAGTCACAACAGAAGTAGGCCAAGCAAAATCAATATTCAAATCAGAAGGCATACCAATATGAGTAGCATTGAGAGCAGCAGTAGACATGGCATAATTAGTAGTATGCACACGAGAATATCTAGACTCAGTAGTAGGAGAATGAAACTCAGAATTTTGGAGTGTGCTAAGTAAAGGGAGAAGAGAAGTATAGTTATCAATTCATATATTAGAGCCAGCAGACAAAACTTTCACCAGTTTCAATAGAACAAGTAGCAAAGGGTAACATTTTCTAATCAAACACATCTCTAGAGGTATAAAACCGTTTATAAGATTTGTCATAGCACAAAAATCCTTTCCGATTTAGAGCATAGCCTAAAAATACACATTACAATGTTTTTGGATGAAATTTATTCTTCATATAAGGTCTAAGATTGGGGTAACAAGCACACCCGAAAACCTTAAGTTGTGTATAATCAACAAACTTGCCAAATAACTTATCAAAAGGAGATTGATTCTTGAGACTAGCACTAGACATTCTATTAGTCAAATAAGTAGCAGTAGCAAATGCAAAGTTCTAGAATCGAAAAGAGATAGAAGCATGATGTAATAGAGTAAGACATGTCTCAACTAAATGTCTATGTTTCCTCTCAACAATACCATTTTATTGAGGGGTATACAGATATGTCTTTTGATGCACAATCCTTTTCTCTACAAGGTAAGACTGAAATGAGAGGTTGGTATACTCACATCCTCATCAGTCCTCCATGTTTTGATTTTAGTTGAGAACATATTCTCAACAAGTGGTTGAAACCTCTTAAAAATAGACAGAACATCACATTTACTTCTAATATGGAAAAACCAAGTGAATCTAGACATATAATCAATAAATATCACATAGTATCTCTGGCCTAAAATAGAAATGGTGGGAGAGGGTCCCCAAATGTCACTATGAATAAGGGACAAAGGAGAATCAGAAATGGACTCAGAAGCGGTAAAAGGAAGCATTTTCATTTTATTAGAGATGCAACTAATACAAAGACAATTATCCAAAGCAGAAACAGTAGAAGGGATATTAGCTTTATGAAGAATTTGCTTAACAACACTACTAGCAGGGTGGCCAAACCTAAAGTGCTAGAGAGAATCAGAATTCTTAGAGCCAAGATAAGAAATATTAGAGTTGGATAGAGTAGCGAGTATAAGATAGAGACCATTTATGTAAAGCCTTTTATGAAAAATTTGGCTTGTTTCCTTGTCCTAAATCCAGAAAAAGAAACCTCAAGAGTAAATGAGCAGTTATTATCAAGAAAAAATTGGTACACATATAGTAAGTTAGATGATATTTGAGGCGCATAGTAAACTTGAGACAGGGGAAAGACTTAAAAGAAGTGTGAAGAGTACTAGAACTTATGTGTGTGATGGGTAGTGTTTGACCATTGTCAACAGAGACACCTTCTTCACCATTATCTTTAAAGGAGGTGACCATACTATACAGGTCAGGTGTGAGATGGGTGTTACACCCAGTGTCAATGAGTAATACCTAAGGATCAATGTGAGGAGTAGCTTGGCTCAAGGCAGTCATGGCAGACAGGCTTGATGATGGGCTTCTTCCTTGATAAGAAAAATTCATTATGTGAAAGTAATCTGCTGCTAGGGGTGTCACGGTTTGGTTCAGTAATAAAATCAAACTAAACTGGACCGTTTATGTCAAAAAAATAAACCAAACTGAACCATTTTAAATGATATTATTGAAAAAAAATAAAATCAAAGTTTTATTTTGGTTCAGTTTGATTTGTATGAATATAAAAAAATAATATAAATTTAATATTTCGGTTCGGTTCAAAAATCACCAGAATTTTGAACCGAACCAAAACTCCGGTTCTCTCATTTTCCCGAATTGAACACATAAAGAACTGACCAAACTGGTCATTTTCAGTTTGATTGGGTCAGTTTGGGACAATTTTGAACATCCATATCTGCTGCAATGTGACCTATCTTTTGACAAATTTGGCATTAGATTCTACTATATTGGGAGCTTGAGTAACTATCTTGTTTGTGGTTAACCGTTCCGTTGAAGGACTGATTATTTGGGGTAGAAAGAGCATTAAGAACTAAAGGTAGGGAAGAAGAGTTCCAATTCTGTGATCTTCCTCCCCTTTTTGAGTTTAACCTCCCAGAGTTGTTCCTATTACCTAAAAAATTTCTGAATCCCCTTCCACGATTTGATCCTCTATTGGTGTATGCAACAAGAAAGGTTGTGTTCTGGGAAAAATGGTCTTGTTGCTTTTGTTGAGACTCCAGAAAATGTTCCTATGATTTCGGATAAACATGAAGTTCTTCAAGATTTGGGGGTTCAGCTCTTGATCGAAGGGAAGTTCTGATGGTATTGAGTTCGCTTGGAAGCCCATTAATCGTGTGTATCAACACGATTTCATTTGCGATATTAACCGAGACTGCAGAGAGTATATCCTTGACTTCTTTGATCCTGATATGAATGTATGGATCAATGCTTTCAGTTGTCTTTTTTGTTATGGACTGTATGTCTGACTGGAGTTGCAAGATATTGGTCCGCGAGATGGAAGAAAACCTCCTTTCTACCGAGTCCCAGACTTCTTTAGAAGTCTTGCACCCCACAATATATGATAAATCCATAGGAGAAATGGTGGCATTTATCTAAGTCATTAAGGCTTGATCTTGGGAAAATCCACTTTTCGTACCTAGGATCTCTGTTTTGTGTGTCATCGACATTTGCATTCTTGAGAAATCTTGATGGGCATTCAATGGTCCCATCAATGTATCCGAAGACAATATGCACTTTAAGAATCGTTGTGATTTGATATTTTCATAGAACAGAGTTATTGGAATCCAATCTAATGGATATTAGGTTGTAGATGTTTGAAAGGAGAAAAATGAGGGAATATGGTGAAGATTCAGCGATACCAATGGTAGAAAAAGAGGGCACAAATTGAGATGTTTGTGAATTGGGGTGTTCTTGAATGGTAGAAGAAGAGGGTACGAATTGAGAATTGGTCAAAGAGCCAATTTGATTTTACGCAGTTCCTTAAGTTTCAGAGGACTGGTTTCAGCAGGATCAGCCATGGCTTACGATGTTGGTGAGCGTGACTTTGATATCATGTAGAGAAACACAAGATGAACAGAAACATGGAAAGAAGAATGAAGCAGAGAAGAAAAGAAGAAGAGAGAAGAGGAAAACATCTTTCATTAACCAAGAGAAGCCAACAACAAACATACTTAGAGAGAAAGAAGACCAACGGCTAGTAAGGGTTAAAAGACAAATATACCCTTAACGAACTAATATAACTAAACCAATAAACCTATTCACTTAATATGTGCCAACTAAATTTGTAGAGAATCGTAAAACTTAATACTCTCGGTGATCCAGTGATCGAAGATTTATGTGATATAACTAAGAAAAATAGGTAATAAAAGCCGGTTCTCTCTAATGTTATAGAATCAACCCATTTCTCATATTCAAACTTCAGAAATAAACGAAAAGGGAGGAAGATAAAAAGCTTTCATACATTCGATTCTCATAATTAAAGACCATAATTGTCTTTTTTTCTTTATATTTCACATGTAGGTATTGGATAATACTTTCCAAAAGAGTGAGTTTAGACTCACTCTTAGACATTTCAAAAGAAAAAAAATTCTCTTAGCCCCCAAGAATGCTCTGGACAATCATTTGTTAAGGCTTTAACTACATAGCATTATAATTTACCTAATTTTAATTATTTCCGGGTTGTTTGTGGTAGTAAAACAATGATAACTAGCTCGCTGTTTGCATAAAAATATGTATTTTTAATTACAAAATGTCATTCATTCTTTTGAAAGCATGTCAAATGAAAATATTCGGTCCATCATGCATTTATTATATAGTGCAATGATAATGTACATGACAACGTTTTAAGTGCCAAAACCCTCACACTGTAACAAAAATCTTTCAATTATAAGACTGGTGAAGGAAAAAAATGAAAATAAATAAATAAAATGCTCTTTTAGTCCCTCTAATTCTCCCTTTCAATTTACCTCATCTATCTCTAATATTGTCAATTTGATAATCATGTACTTTTCAATGTATTCCAGTAGAGTCCGTCCTGACCTTTTTCTTGATTGCATAATAAATAACCTAAAAATTGAAGTGGGTAGTTAATTTGCGTATGTTTCATTTTTGTATAATAGTTTAAGAAGTTTTATACGAGTAAAAGAAACTTACACATAAGTGTGGACCGCACTATGTGGTCACGAGTTTGATATATTGCCAATAGTGTACAATTTGTTTGTTATTTGTACAAGTTTGTTAAGTACGGCCGATGAGGTGTAAGATTACGTATAATTGAAAAAAATGAGAAGTATAAGTTTGTTTGTGAGTCTTTCAGGAACTTCAAGTCTATATTTTTACTAAAGGTTTGGTTGTTGCTTTTATACATTTGAAAACTTATTTTAGCTGCCAATTGGTGAGTTATGATTTAGAAGCACATTTATGTACTTCATGATGCACTATTTTGTACTTGTCGCAACGTGCGTGCGACGCGGAGCGACGATTAAAAAAATTTATTTTTGTTTTAGGAAAAAGAAATTTAGAGTCGCCACCAATCATTTTAGGGTGTGATTGGTCACCCAATTTTAAGATGAAAATTTTTTTTTTGGTCTACGAAAACTCAAAGTTGGTTCGGGAGTCGTTTGTATGTGGGGAAGGTATTAGCACCCCACAACACCCATTGTAAAATGGTTACCAAATTTGATCAAATGCTATCCATTTTTTTATTTTAATGCAAATGTTAAAGAGATTTATTTTTTTGAATGTCCCATTTGAGGAATTTTGTATCATAGAAATGAACAAAATAAATTACTTTTTAATGGGTGGCTCAAAGACCATTAAAAAAAATACCTTTTTCGTATTCTCATATCTTTTAAAATCAAAACATTATTAGAGTTATTTTCGGTATCCCAAGAATAACTCCTCACCTCAGTAGTTCGAGAAGTTTGGTATCCCAAAAATCTCAAAGTCCATCGTCGGCCTTTTT